>CM034155.1:335355442-335367309 GCA_019776745.2 Taxus chinensis | reverse complement strand
CTCATTTAGTAAAAAATTCCAGAATCTTCTTCTCTGCCTCTCCCTTATTTTCTTCCCTAGGTTCTAAATAGAGTTTGAACCTCCTCCCCTACTCTGTAATGGATTTTTTTTCCTCTTACCCATGAAATGATGTTTTATGAAAACTTTGGACCAATAAAATACGTGTTTTGTGATGCATTTGTCCATCCTTGCTCATTTTTTGGTTGTTTTATTCTTGCCTCTCTTCATTGCAGGTATTTGTGCATGTTTGGATGTTCATTGTAGGTTTTGGAGCTGTGTTCATGGATTTTTGGAACAGTTTTTGTGTTAAATCCATCTTTGGTCTGTGATGCACTTGTCCATCCTTTCCATTTCTCACCTCTTCTTGTTCCATGACAGTTTTGATAGATAATCAACACTTTCCTTCTCTGGTGTATCATCGTTTTAGTGTAGGATCTTTTTTTTCTTCCTCTCCCTATCTCCTTGGAAGTTATATTAGGATTAGATTAGTTTTTCTGTAGTAGAATAGCTTGTGGCAGGTAGTTTATGAAGAGGAACCAACCTTCTCTGGAGAGCTTTCCCCATTTGCAAAGGTCCCACACTTTGGGAAATATCAATGTTGTGCAGTCACACCAAATGAATTTGCCTTAGAAAAGAAGATCCATAGGTCATTTGGGGGTGCTGTGATTTTGCACTAATAATTTTTTTAGGATTTCATGGCATAGAGGATGTCGAGACCTTTCCTAAAAGTCTTCTCCCGCCTAAATCTGAGCTCCCAATCAAAAGATATGGTTGTCTAAAGGTCCTCGGGTGGTTGGGCACTTAATGCAACTCACAATATGCAAGGGTCTATCCATATAGGGGGCCACCTGGCAGCCCTGTACTCTTTTGAGATTTCACCATATGCCTTTTCTCTTGTAGTTGTGTCGAAGAGACACGTGGCGGCTTCCATGGGCTCCTCGTTTTCCTCTGTATTCTTCCTGAGTTCCTCCGGATGGCAGAGACACTGTGCTTGACCTGAGACATGTGGAGGCTTTGCACTCATTTAAAAAATTCCCCCAGATGTTGCTTTCAAAGTTACACGGATAAGACACGTGGAGGCCCCCGTAGGCTTTTGGAATTTTCAACAACTGATCTTACCTTTCAGATCCTAGGACACGTGGAGGGCTGGCGCATGTTCGGGGGCCGCTTTTGGATTGCGCCTTTTAAAATTGCACTGATCTGACGTGTGGTACCCTCCGCTACTCTATCCTATTTCTTTTTGTTTTGGCTAAGTCCATTTCACTTGGCGGGGCCATATGTTTGACCCTGGACACATGGGGGCTCATCACTCATTTGGGAAATACCCCCAGAGTTGATCCTTGAAGCCGTGCCAAAGTGACACATGGCATCTTCTACCGGCCCTACCCTGTTTAGAATTTTCAATGGCCAATGAGACCTTTTCTCTGACCCCCGGCTACATGGAAAACTGGTGCTCATTTGAGAATTGCTCTTTGGACCCAACTTTGGTGTTGCACTAGGATGACATGTGGGGGCTTCCGCCGGCCCGTTCTGTTCCTTTATAATTAGCTGATTTGGGCTCACTGCCCATTTGACTTCTGTGGGACCCTAGACATGTGGAGGGCCCATGCTAATTTGGAGACCCTGTTTGGGCCTGACCTTTGGAGGTGTGCCTATTGGACACATGGAGGCTTTGGCCTGACCTGAGACTTTTCATCAGCTGATGAGACCCCCTCTGAGTCATGGATCTGTGGTGGGATGGCACATGTTTGGAGAGCACCTTTAGATTTGGCCTTTGAAGGAGCGTCGATGAGGCATGTGGCACCGTCCATTGGCCTGAGACTTTTCAACTGCCAAATCTATCTCTGTTCAGACTTGGGGCACGTGGCATGCCAACGCTCATTTGGAGTCTCTGTTTTGCTGTGCCTTTTGGAATTGTGCTGAGCCAACACGCAATGTCTTCCATGACTCTGTTTGTTTGACCCTGAGCCAAATCCTTTGTGGCAAAGTCCAAAACTTTGAGTCTTTCCCCGCCTTCTTCCTTCTATGCACTCTAGATTCCTTTGACGCCATTGGCCTTCTCACTGACCTTGTTCTACTGTTGTCAAGATCACCTTCATATTTTGACCCTACTCTTTACTTGAGTTGAGCCTCTTCTGCCCCCTTGATTTGGGATTGATTATACATTCGCGAGATAGAGATGACCCTTCTGATTTTCTTGTGTGAGGTCATGTTCGACCATTTACTGGGGGAAAAATTTGGGATAATAGAAATAATGTCTCATTTCTTCCACTCTAAGGGTGTCGACGTAATGTGTATGATATGAATTTTATTTTAAGTCATCTAGAAGTAGAAACAAATTTATAATAACTTCCCATGTTATGTCATCTTGAAAGTGGTGATATAATTCCCAAGTTAGGTCATCTAGGAGGATAAATACATTGTATTATGTCAATTGTTCAATGTGATTTTGAATAGTAAAAGATTTGTATTTATGAGATTTGCATGTATGTGATTGATTTGAATGATTACTCATGGAGATATTTTACACGTGTTACCCCTAGATTAGGTCATTAGGGGGAATTGTTAGAAAGTGGTGTGAAATGTCGTATAATGTATGAGAAACATTTCAATAATGAGGGAGTCAGAAATGTTAAATGATCACATAATGGTCTGAGGGGCGAGGGGGATTATAGGATGCCCCAATTATATGCCCCCCTTTCGATGAAAGAGGAAGTGATGACGAGAATGAATGTTGCACTGAAAGTTAGTGTGTAATGATGAAATAGTGAATGCATGATAGGTATCACAAAAGTGTGTATATATTGAGTTGAAATGATGTCAAGGAGGAATATAGTGTTTGTGGAATGCATATGATACGATATTATGTGGAATTCTAAAGAGAACGACGCAAATGGGATAAGAAATGGAGTAGGGGTGCTCTAGATATGAATGAAACCATGTGATGTCTATTAGTTAAGAGAATGAGTGCAAATAATCACTATAGCAAGGTAGGTAATGGAAATTTACTATAAATAATAATGTGAAAAGCTGAATCGGTAACTATACGCACCTGATTTTACATGTGCTAGATTGTCAGAAAAATGGTTACAAAAGTCCCCAATGATGATTCATGTCCTTTTAGAAGGTGTTCAAGTTCTTAAGCTCAATCACAGTGTAGCCTAGATGCTTGTACTTAACTTTTCCACATTTTTTTCCAGCTTCCCACTCCTTTCTGTGCATGTTTTGGATTTTAGTGTCAAAACTGCCACCCTTCCTAGGCAGCAGTTTTGGGACCACCACCCATGTAGGGTGGAAGTCTTGTGCATTTTTTCCAAAACCCTTCATGTGTGATTTTAACATGTGATGCTTTACGTAACTTGACTTCCAAGGTGTGTTTGTGAACCAAATTGCCTAAAAATATTCTTGATTACATGGTATTCCTTCCCTCTTCTATTTTAAATAAATTTGAATAGTTTGAACTACCTCTTCACCCAACGATTTGGCACTCCAAGGTTTCCTTGTGCATGAAGGCACATTCCAGCCAATTCCTATATATTCAATTCTTGTATTTAAGCAAATGGCTTGATATTTTTGTGTATCTTGCATAGTATTGCTGCCATAATCTTGCTAGAAATTTCATAGCCAAACTCTGTTCACTTGTGTTATTTCTCTTCCACCTGCATTAAAACCAAACTGCCTTCAAACTGCCATTTCTCAAGTACCTTCTCCTACTACTGCCTTTACATTCCCAATTCCTTGGACTCATATGGACACATAGAGAAAGAAAGGATAAGCTAAGGGGATGAATATAGATACAACCAGATTTTCTAAAGCTCTTGCCTATCTAGGTTTGAATTATTTGTTTGTTTTCTCCACTTGTTCAAATGATCAATTCTGAGTTATTAATTTCAAATCCATATCAAATAGAGTAGTAAAATTGTTTCATTTCAGTTAATCAAGCAATTGAAAATAGATCAAATAATTAGAAAGCTTTCTCTTTAACATTACCAAGGAATTTGTAAGGAACAATAGCTCCGCTAGAGTTGTGATTTGTTCTCTACCTCTGAGGTAGGGTTAAGGGGTTTTTGATTAAACTAGTTTAGTTATTTTAGATCTAGATTCACATATTTGCTTAGGTAATTAGCTACAATTGGCTGATTACCTATATTTAATTTTGTTCATTAGATTAGAAGCACTGTTTAAAATCCTAGAAAAGATAAAAAAGTATTTACTTATGCTAGATTAGTTTTCTTTCATCGTTTTGTTCAGATATAATATGATAATACCAAAAACATAGTTCATATTTCCTTTAATAATTAGTTTTCTTTGTTAGATCAATTCAATTCCATTCTACATGACCATCAAAGATCCAAAACAAGAGAAAAGATTTAGTTTTGATCCATTGGTCCCACAACCTAATGGACCTGAGTTTTTGACCTAAATTGATATGGGCTTACACATGTTAGTTTTAAGAACAACTGTTAGGTATTATGAGAATATAGAATAGTTAAACACATTAAACATTACAGTTGATCAATCCTACCATTATTGGACTAATCCTGACAACAAGGATTGATTACGAATATGACCACACAAAGACCACAGCCTCCACAAGTTCATGGTTGTGATCCCTAGGTCCCATAACCCAACGGGTCTGTTGATAAATTAAACATCGACACTAGTTTATGTGCACTAGTCATCACCACTTCTAATCGATATTATTGCATAAATTTTCATGTTTAACATAATAGTCGATTAGGCTAAGGCTGTCTGGACTAGATCAGAAAACCTCCCATAGACCTTTTGGTTCCACAATGCCTCTCATTCTCACTTCCACAAACTTGTTTAGAAATCTATAAGAGGTGTCCACAGGTCATTTTCCACGTGTTTTGAAACCATTCGATAGAATTTGGGAAGATATCGATATTGACTAGAGCCTTCGAGTTGCCATTCTATCCGAATGTTCCATTACGCTACTTCAGATTAGGAAGAATCTCTTTGTCTTAGACTCACAAATCCCAATATTGCATGTTTAAGACATAAGGTTGCCTCATTAGCTTGTTCATCGCTACCACACACACATCCATTTCCATTCTACATTGGCTGTCTTGGCACGACCTCAGGAGGGCGGGTGAAAAGAAGGTCATGTGTTGATTTTCTTTCATACAAATTGGTGAACTCGACATGAAGAAATAGTCTCTAAATTTTTCGACTTTCTTCATCCATTTTATCTTTTCCATTATTCTGTGGGTATTCTTATACCCCTTGAATATGTCCAGATACGATGAATACAGTTGACCCATCTTGGGTTTTGATGTGTATAACTATCAAACAAGTAGACAACAATAGTCACCCTCACTCTCTACATGGGAAAATAACTATTCAACTGCTCAGGCTCAAAATCCTCTTCCTCAAGGGGCCAATGTTGGTTCCTTAGTATGGATCGAGGAGGTTGACCAAATATCATAAACAAAACAACCTCATCTCTCTAACTCTAACAGCATGAATTTTATCGGAGAGACAAATTCATCTCCTTGGGTTTTGTTCAGAAAACCCATTAGCATGTAGTCTGACCAACTCCCACATCTAGATGAGGATTACTTAGCATGATATGCCATAAGTGAACAATGCTTACAGAATATAAACCAAGATTTTGATAGGTTACAAGGACATGTTGATGTCTCGCTCCAAAATAATAACACTACCCCTCAAACAAAGTAAAACATTGTCAAAAGGGGTGACAGAACAATGAAAAATTCATAGCAGGATACCATACTCCCTAATAACCTCCAAAATTTAAACAATAAGAAACAAAGAAAAACATGACCCCATCAATGGATGACATCATCTTGGCATTAGTAGATAAGTTCAAAGAATTAAAACTTTCCCAAAATGCTCAAACTTCATATGTCAGGAAAGAAAGAGTTTCTCACTATCTGCAGAGCTATGGACAAATGCCTAATGCGTAGACTCCTCTAATTTATATGGGCACTCGAAGCCCTGGATATTTACTAACTAGGATGGGCACCTTGGGTATGAACCTCCATGCCACATACAGATATCCATAATAGGCATCAGTCAGAAGTGCATTATCAAATGCCATACCATTTGGAAATGTAGCATTCCTTGGCTTTGTGCCTTCAAATCCGTATCAAAACAATCTACCCCCTTATATAATCATGTATTCTAAGTTTCCACAAGGGGATTTATACACTTATCAAGGTTTATATGGTCAGCTAAAAGGGATGCCTTTGATGGGTTGATGTATTTTCCAATCATTTAACTAACATATTCTTCTACTATTGTCATTAAAAAACTAGGGATGTGTCCTAGGCTGTATGCAATGAAGCCCTATATATTCAGTTATTTTGTTGGGTCATTTTTTTTGGGGTTTTCTATTAAGTTTTCCTCTATTCTCTGCTAATATATGGAAACATATTACTAAGCTACGAAAATGACAGTGTTGTAATGAAAGTGTTATGAAAGGAAATTATTAAACTAGAATTGAAGTACACACACCAAAACTAAGTCAAAAAATTGAAATAACAAAATCAAATAGAATTGAAATGCTAAATTGAAATAACACAATCAACATAAATAGAAATGTTAAATTGAAATAATGAGACTGAAATATATCCAAACAAGGAAAGTAACTAAATTCAAGTAATCACTCACACTTCAAACCCATATTTGAAATTAAAGCATTTAAAATTTATCTTGCCAGTAAACATAAAGCATAAAAAATCTCTAGTCACCTTGGTCGAGTGGGCCCTTTCTCTTCCTTGGGAAGAAGTTCAACTCAACACCATAAATTGTTCAGAACAACATCTATTGTATTAATTCAAAAATTAAGTTCTTTTACATCATCCACGAACTGTATAACTAAATAAAATTGTACTTGTAAATATGTTGGTATTAACTGACCGACTCATTTTTTTTCAAGCACCTACCTATATATAGGCTTAAAAAATTATACATTATGCCATAACTATAGGCACTGGACTCGTTCATCAACAATCCTACTGAATAATATAGAAATTCTAAAAACATGCTTCATGTCTGTAGGACAGTTGGAACAGTTAGAACAAGCCCTCCACTACGCATGATGGCTATAGACTCAGTTCCTTGATCACAATTCTATGCATTGGTAGTAAATGTCCATCATTACCCTGCACATGTCACCATAATTCACTCATAGAGGTGGTTAGTAGGAAGCTACACAGTGAACGGTTTGCATGAATATAATCAAGAGAAATGCATTAAATTTACTAGGACAAAGCAATGTAAAACATCCCCATGCACTCAATTAATCATGTTTAAAGACAAATAAATAAATACATAGATCATATAATGAGTCAAATAATGAACCAATCATTTCCCTTGCATTTTACCTATTGTATGTCCCTATGCAACTTCATCTCTGCCCCATTCTCTACCCAAGTTGCTGAGCCATGTCATACTCATCGAAATGATCAACATAGTGCTTCCTTGTGCCCTTACATCCCTGAGTTGAGGAAATAACCTCAATCCAAGCTGTGAAACTGTCATGGGATTGAACAACATTATTTTGACATGGTGCTCCATCCCCGGTAACAACACCAAAAATTATGAGTCGCTATATTTTCCAATCATTTAACTAACATATTCTTCTACTAGTGTCATTAAGAAACTAAGGATGTGTCCTAGGCTATACGAAATGAACCCCTATGTATTCAATTATTTTGTTGGGTCCTTTTTTGGTAGGTTTTCTATTAAGTTTTCCTCTTTTCTCTACTAATCTACAGAAACATATTACTAAGCTACGAAAAGGACAGTGCTATAATGAAAGTGTTGCGAAAGGAAATTCTTAATCTAGAATTGAAGTACATACACCAAAACTAAGTCACATAATTAAAATAACACACTCAAATCAAATTGAAATGCTAAATTGAAATAACACACTCAACATAAATAGAAATGTTAAATTGAAATATGTCAAAACAAGGAAAGTAACTAAATTCAAGTAATCACTCACACTTCAAACCCATATTTGAAATTAAGGCATTTAAACTTTATCTTGCTAGTAAACATAAAGCATAAAAAATCTCTAGTCGCCTTGGTTGAGTGGGTCCTTGCTCTTCTTTGGGACGAAGTTCAACTCAACACCATAAATTTTTTAGAATAACATCTATTGTATTAATTCAAAAATAAGTTCTTTTACATTGTCCATGAACTGTATAACTAAATAAAATTGTTCTTACAAATATGTTGGTATTAATTGACCGACTCATTGTTTTTCAATCACCTACCTATATATAGGCTTAAACAATTATACATTATGCTATAAATATAGGCACTGGACTTGTTCATCAACAATCCTACTGAATAATATAAAAATGCTAAAAACATGCTTCATGTTTGTAGGACAGTTGGAATAGTTGGAACAAGCCCTCCACTATGCATGATGGCCATCGAATTAGTTCCTTGATCACAATTCTATGCATTAGTAGTAAATGTTCATCCTTACTCTGCACATGTCACCATAATTCACTCATAGAGGTGGTTAGTAGGAAGTTACACAGTCAACGGTTTACATGAACATAATCAAGAGAAATGCATTAATGATACTAGGAAAAAACAATGTAAAACATCCCCATGCACTTAATTAATCATGTTTAAAGAAAAATAAATAAATACATAGATCATCTAATGAGTCAAATAATGGAACCATCATTTCCCCCGCATTTTACCTGTTACATGTCCCTATGCAAATTCATCTCTACCCTGTTCTTTGCCCAAGCCACTGAGCCATGTCACACTCATTGAAATGATCATCATACTGCTTCCTTGTGCCCTTACATCCTTGAGTTGAGGAAATAACCTCAACCCAAGCTGTGAAAATATCATGGGATTGAGCAGCATTTTTCTACCATGGTGTTCAATCCCTAGACACAACGCCAAAAATTACAGGTCGCTATATTTTCCAATCATTAACTAACATATTATTCAAATAGTGTCACTATAAAACTAGTGTTGTGTCCTAGGCTATATGCAATGAAGCCATATACATTCAATTATTTTGTTGGGTCATTTTTTGGTGGGTTTTCTATTAATTTTTCCTCCATTCTCTGCTAATCTATGAAAACATATTACTAAGCTATGGAAATGACAGTGCTATAATGAAAGTGCTGCGAAAGGAAATTCTTAATCTAGAATTGAAGTAAACACACCAAAACTAAGTCACTTAATTGAAATAACACACTCAAATGGAATTGAAATAACACACTCAACGTAAATGGAAATTCTAAATTGAAATAATGAGACTGAAATATATAAAAACAAGGAAAGTAACTAAATTCAAGTAATCACTCACACTTCAATCCAATATTTGAAATTAAAGCATTTAGAATTTATCTTTGCAATAAACATAAATCATAAAATCTATCTAGTCACCTTGGTTGACTGGACCCTTTCTCTTCCTTGGTACGAATTTCAACTCAACACCATAAATTGTTCAAAACAACATCTATTGTATTAATTAAAAAATATGTTCTTTTACATCGTCCACAAACTATATAATTAAATAAAATTGTACTTGCAATTATGTTGGTATTAACTGACTGACTCATTGTTTTTCAAGGACCTGCCTATATATAGGCTTAAATAGTTATACATTATGCCATAAATATAGGCATTGGAGTCATTCATCAACAATCCTATTGAATAATATAAAAATGCTAGAAACATGCTTCATGTTTGTAGGATAGTTGGAATGATTGGAACAAGCCCTCCACTATGTATGATGGCCATAGAATTCGTTCCTTGATCACAATTCTACGCATTGGTAGTAAATTTCCATCATTACCCTACACATGTCACCATAATTCACTCATAGAGGAGGTTAGTAGGAAGTTACACAGTCAATGATTTCTATGAACATAATCAAGAGAAATGCATTAACTTTACTAGGACAAAGCAATGTAAAGAATCCCCATGCACTTAATTAATCATGTTTAAAGACAAGTCAATAAATACATAGATCATGTAATTAGTCAAATAATGAACACATCAGCCTCATGCCCCAAGAAATGTATATGCTACACCATTTCAACAACCGATGCAACCTCCACCTCCCCAACAAGGATCTTCAATGGTTGAAACATACGCAATGGGGACCTACTCTAAATACCTTAAGGAGACTCTAGAATTCTCCATACGAACTTTCGTGCTCCCAAGACCATTTCTAGATATTCCAAAGTTCAAAGGGGAGGGGGATCCTAACACACACATCAAAGCTTACACAACTGTCATTCCAAAGTTGTTCTCGTGGGATGTAGTTGTTACAAATATTATCCCTAAGATGTTAGAAGGTATTGCTATCAATTGGTATTAAAGGATACTAGAGACTTTGATACACTCCTTCAAGCAAATCGTGTCAGAGTTTATCAAGGATTTTTACATGAACAAAAATATAAGGACATGAATATGAGAATTCCTTCATATAAAAGAAAAGCACAATGAATCTGCTACCCATTTCATCCAAAGGTGGCAGAAGGTCCTCTATTCCTCTGCAAGTTCTCCAAACATGGATCATATAAAAATCTGTGATCTATTCCTTCACTCCCTTAATAGGAAGAAGTCCAAAAATTCCTGCTAAGGATCTACAAAGAGGTACTAGAGGGTGTTCTCTGAAGCAATCAAACAACCATAGATAATGGTCATAAGACCTACAGAACAAATGGGAGGTTAGTCACTCCTAACCAAGGTAAATCCTGTTACCCCAACAATGTGAACAATAATCAAGGACCAAAAGTCCTTAACAAGAATTGTGGGGTTAAAATTGATGGTGTTATCGATCAATCAAAGAAACCCAATGTTTATAGCTCTCCCGATCAACACTACTAACAACACCAATAATATGAATGTCAATAACCAGAAAAACACCTTAGGCCAAAAATAAATGTTTGGACTTTAATCGTTCTCAGAAGTAATTAAACCTCAACAACCAGGACACGTTCGACCATGGTCCTTGTTATTACCCAGGCGGTATCTGACCCATTCCAACATCAAGGGAAGGTTCCCAAATTTTAATATAACAATCACAATTACAATGATTAGAATTCTAACCCACAACAAAACATAACCAAATACCTCGGATAAAAATATCCATTTGGTATTGGAGTTTTCATAGGACTTATTGGCGTATGTTTTCATTGTATTTGATGTTTTATTGGATGTTGATGATGTCATGATTGGACTCGTATCTTGGTGTAATGATTCTTCATTATTGTTCTATATTTTATGTGTAATGTTTGATCATTGATTTGTTATTCGATTTGTAATGTCATTTTTTTGATGTTGATTAATAATAATTGATGATTAATGTAATTATAGATAGATAATGATGGAGATAGGTTTATTATATGTGCGCATAGGTTTGTGATTTAATGGTAAAACTTTTATAAAATGAATGATATAAAAGAGTATTTGAAAGAGATGATCGGGAAATGGACTTGAGCATGTGTTATTATATGAAGAGAGGGGGGGGGGAAAGAAAACGACCCCCTAGTGGGTGTCATGATAAAGGTTCATTTATTTAAGAACCCTCACCCTTCAAGATGAATCATAAAGAAGAGTGTGGTCATCGATAAGTTATCTGATAGTATAAGCGAGATAAATATATTGGTAGAATCCTAGCACAAAGCAGTATGTTAATTATTGTACATATCCGCTCAATAGTTCATTAAGACCATAACGACATGCGTGTTGTCATCGAGGGGGGAGGGGGAAGGTTAGAAGAATAACTTACCAAATACGAAGCAAGTGTGGAATCATTGGAAGCATGGTGGGGCGTAAATAGAATGAGTGTATGAACCAAACTAAATGCTAGAATGAGATTGTGTGGA
>CM034155.1:335327917-335354942 GCA_019776745.2 Taxus chinensis | reverse complement strand
TGATTCGTGCTAATCATCAAAGGTTAATGTGAGTATAAAGTTAAGAATGACAAGCTCATACCTTACAAGAAGTTGGTGATGGAAACTCTTGAAGAGTAGTTTGAGCGCATACCTTTGAGTAGATCCCAAGAGCCACAAAACAGATCAGAAGATTCCATGCCAATGGTGGGATCTATGCTTTTATATCCCAATAGGGAACAAACGATATGCCCATTTTTCGTAAAAAATCTACACCAGGCCCATGTATGATGTGCCATAATTTTCCTAGGTGTGAGTTGTCGGTCCCTATCCCCATGGTACGAACCATTTCAACTATCTTAAGGACAATACATTACCTCCCAATACTCCAATTCTAAAAAGAAATCCTAATTTTCCGGATAGGCCCGTTACACCTTTAGGAGGTACACTGATTATCTCGGTACGGATAGGAATCTGTTACGTTGTCTAGATGTGACGGAGTAGTCAATCTAGGCAATTAATGAAGTACACGAAGGCGTATGTGGAGCACATTACAAATGGAATGGTCTTCTTGACTAAGAACTGTTAGAGTAGGTTACATTGGCCCACCATGAGAAACTAATAATTATGTTAGAAATATGTGGTGCTTTGCCAAAAGTATGGAAATTATCCATGCCTCCATCGCACCCATTGCAACCAATCATACCGCGTGGCCATTCTCCAAGTTGGACTGATAATAGGGAAGCTCTCCTACATCATCTGATGAGTATGCAAAATATCATCACAGCTAAGAATACTTTATAAAAATGGGGGTGGAGGACTTATCCCTTTAAACTATTGTCATAGGAGCATCAGGATTTCGAAATTCATGAGAATCACATTAGTTCCGAATATGGTATCCCTGCAGCCATTTTCAAAGATAAGGAATTCATTTAAGAAAAAAACTATGAAATGTCTTTGCCAACGGTTTCCAAATCAGATGAAATGGTCAATGCCATATACCTCAGGGTAATAATGGACAAGATGACTCTTTTTGTTGCTTTGTTTGTTTCTGCTTCCCTGTTCTGGCAACAAAACAAGACTTTGTAAGGCTAATGGAGAAGACGGTCGGTCAACTAAAACAAGGTTTGCAACATAGCACCTACAAATTCATCATCCCTTTGGCTACCAAAACATCCATTCGCACCCATACAGGTGTGACACAATATTTTCCCTAGTGTTTTGAGACATAATTCTATTCATCCCTTTAGAGATCGAACTCCCATCCCTTGAATTTCTCTCAAGACTATTTGGATAAGGATGAAGCATTAAGAGAGAGTGGCAAATGGCTGAGTTTTTTGAGTTAGAGATCCTTAGATGAGAGGGGCATTCGTGCTCTTAATAACTTGAAGGTATTCAACATAGAATCTCCCGCAACTACATAGCAGGAATTCATCCCTCGCCAGTTTGAGTGGGTGATTAGTATGAAGCGAGAACTAGTTCAACACAAAGAGCAGAGTGAGAAAAGAAAGGAAGTTAACCACACTGTTTAGGACATATGCCATAGTTTCCAAGTACGACACTTGGGGCCATACAAACTGGCTCACCCAATGGTGATGAGCTCTGGGAGCCAAGAACACCATGCATCTAAAGAATGTATATGCTTGGAACATGGAACAAACAATTAAAAATACAAAAAAATCAAAAAAAAATCAGAAAAAGAAAAAGAGGAAACAGGTAGTCCAAGTGAAAAACCACGCAGTTATGACAGTTTGGAAAAGTCCTTGGTTGAAAAAACAGTTTTTGGCACCTCAGGAGGATTCATTGTTCACAAGCATTTTGTATTAGAAAGGGTAGTTTAGTTTCTTTGGCCTAGATGCCGTTCTGCCTTCGAGTTTCCTTGTGCCACACCATCTTCTTAGCCTGATACGGGATTGCCTTCTCTATTCGTATGTAGGGACATGGTCTTTCGTTATTTACCATCTTACGCTGGGCGGCAACTCAATGACTTAACCTATTGTCCATAAGCACGTGGTTTGCTGCCATTGTATATTTCCCCAACTAACTTGGGGGCATCCCTGCTTTCTTGGGTTAACTGCACATAAGCTTGGAAAACGGTTAAAAAACACAAAAACAATAAAATTGTTTTGAGAGGAAAAACCACAAAAACAATAGAAAATTGTTCACAAAACATAAAAACAATATAAAATTGTTCACAAAACCTAAACAATAGAAAATCGGTTTATGAAAAAAATATCTTACAAAAAAAATTTACTTGCATTGTCTTGGTTTCTTGCTTTGAGTGGTGTTGTATAGTGTTTTTGCGTGTGACCTTTGCTTTGAGCTTTTTTTTGTTACTTGGGTTGTAAGTTGGCATAGTGTACTTTTTTGACTTAGAAGATTCATTCTTGATTGTGAATTTATATTGTAGTGGGTTTCGACAGCTAGTGTGTTAATCTTTATTTCTTTCTTAAAGGCATTTGGTTATTTATGTTTTGTTACTTGTATTTTAGGCATGGTGATTCAGAGTGTATTACATTAATTCCTAGTTGTTGTCTTTGTAGCATGGGCTATGTTTATTACAAGGCTCTATTTTTTTTAGCAGTCAAATCACAGTACCATCACGATCATCACATCTAGAGGTATATATAGATCATATATAAACAAAAATGCTAAGTTTTTAACATATGCATGTATACTTAAGCTACTCATATACATATCATATAATGAATGGGGCAAGAGGGGTTGTGCATAATCAAAGAAGAGAGAAAAAACAACAAGATAAATCCCAAAAAAAAAAAAAGAAAAAAAAAGAAAATAGAAAAAACCCCACCCCACCCCCACCCCCCGCCGCACAATATATCATATCATCTTGTCTATATACATCAAAATACACTTGAAAACAACACTTGATATTGTCTACAGATCTATTATACAATCTAAAAGCAAGCCTCAATGATCATGTGCGGTGCGATCACCATCTCTTTTGAGTCGTTAGAGCCCAAATGGTAAGTTTTATAAATGGAGCGCGTTTTTTTTAAAAGGACTGATTGTGATGTTTTTACCCACCCTGGGGGGGTATATCACGGTTTGTCACCGATAGGATAGCCAGGCAAGGACACCCGTTTTTTAAGCTCACGTGCTCTCTCTGTTTGCTATGGAATAATTATTTTCCTATTTTTCACCGTTTGGGGCATTTTTTTTCCAATAACCCTTCTTCTCCCTCGAAAAAATTTTTTATTTTTCCCTGGCCAATTTTTATTCTATTCACCACCCTCGTAAAAATCTATGTGAGGAAGAAATTCACTTCTAAGAAAAAAACAAAATTGAGTCAGTGGTTGAAGAAGGGTGTCTCATTTAATGTAGATGAGCTAGAGCATTCTAGTAACAATGCCACCCAGTTCCATGTTAGACTCAAGTTGGTGCACTATCAGCTCAAACAGATTCTTTTGTACCCTCCATTAAAAGAACATAACAAAAATAGGGAACTTTAGATGAAAAGTCATCACCCATTAGGCGCTTTGTTGATGGCATTTTTCAAAAGAGACATCAATGGGCATCCTATTAAGGTGTATTGGGACAATTTAAATTGAGAAGGTTTTTAAACGAGGTACATTGATGGAGAAGATGGAGGCCACTTTGATTCATGGGTAACAACGCTCAAAATTTTGAGGGTTGGTTTACTATTTGGCCTACGGTGTTTAGGGATTACTAGTCATGTATCAAGAAATGCCAAGAAGTGCACATTCTTCATAGGGAGAGAAAGATTAATAGCCTACCCCTTCATCCAATTTCATTAGATTCAAGTCCATTCATCAATCAGGATTATAATTCATTGGAGTAATAACCCAATTCAAGCAAGGGCACAATGATATACAGCAATTGACTATTTCACAAGGGACTGAAGTGGTGAATCAAGGAGGAAATGAATCAAAATTTTTGGACTTCTACGAAGGGATTAGTACTAGTTGGCGACCCACCCTCACTACTATCATATTAGACAATGCATTGGAATTCCTTGGCCTAAAAATTACTGAATGGGATGTAAAGAATGGTGTATATCTCAACACTTCTTCAAATTATTACCCTCAAGGTAATGGCCAAGAAAATTCCACAAACAAGAACTTGCTGAGAATCATCCGAAGGACTCTTGATGAGAATCAGAGAACTTGGAAAACAAAACTAAAATCATCTCTTTGGGCAGATAGAGTCACCCTCAATATGTCTACAGGAAACTATCAATTCAAGCTTGTATATGGAAAGAAAGCATTTCTACCTATATCACTTGAGTTTCCAACATTAGAACTCATGAAATAACTTGAACTGGCTGAGTTTGAGCCTATGGAGATCAGGTATGTAGAGCTGATGGAGTTAGAAGAAGCAAGAGAACATGAAGTGCAATCCATGGAGAAGGATCAAGCATTGACCAAGAAGAGCTTTGACAAGGAAGCTAAAGCTAGGACATTCTAAGTTAGAGACTTGGTACTGAAGTGGGATGAAAATTGTGTAAAGCCAGGAAAACATTCCAAGTTTGATGCCATATGGAGTGGTCCATACATGATCACTGAATGCAAAGGTAGTAATTCCTTTAGGGTAGCTAATTTAGATGGAGAAGAATTGAAGATTCCAGTTAATGGGATCTATCTCAAACATTTCTACTAGAAGGAGAATTCTCACCCTTGTACATATTAGTCAAGGATTTCCTATCCCTCCAAGTGCTTGTGCACATTGTTGTTATTAGCATAGGTTTTATTTCCCTAAGTGCTCTAGCACAGGTTTTGTTGGTCTAGGTTTGTGTCATTGTACTGTTTGATACACCTCCAGCTTAATATGCCAAGAACTTTAGAATTTACAAAAAGGAGACCCAAAGTTACCTGTAACAGTTACTAACTTAAAAATAGAACAAATACAGAGAAACTAAAATCAGGTCTCGAGGGAGTGTCATCACCAATCCGGCACTATGATAATTCTTCACCGGGAACTCCTCGTGCTATGATTATTTACTAATGCATAGCCTTTAGTTTGGTGGATGTAATCTGGAAACAAAACAACAAACATAACACAAGAATACCATCAACTATGATAAGACGGAATGATGACAAATATGAAATATCAAAGTAAATTATAGATTTGATTGATTTTGAAAATATGATGATTTTATGTTGTATATAACTCCTCCATATTTTTGTGATGTAATTTACAAGTTTAGGAACCTTTCTAGTTTGTAAAAACGTTGTCCATTGGAGAAGGTGATTAAATTGGATTTTTTTGAATCGTGGGAGTTTTACTTCATGTCCATGATTGTTTCTAATATTTAATGAGGTCTTAATAGGTCAATTGTTCCTTATTTTAAAATAATGGTATTTGTGGATGAAATGTTAGTTTTAAGGTTAACTCTTCCCATAGATTTACATGTAAGGCATCTAATGTCTGATTTGTGGTATCATGAGCACTCTGTGATGTTATCATGAGATGAATATATTTCTAGGAATTTTTACAAATAAAATATTACAAAATATTTAAGGCCTCATTCCTTTTTGAGGTTATTGAACCAATATAATATTTCTAATTCTTAATTTGAGGTATAGGGTACTTGGTGCTACAAGAAAAAAGAACTTGTTGAGATAATGTTAGGGCATTACCAGATGACTGATGATGCTAAGATTCCTAGGTTTGGTGGACATACATGAGGATTGTATTTAATGATTTTTTTTGACCGTGACTCCAAATTATTTTAAGATGTTCACCGTACTGTATGAAGTTGTTTTGTTTTGATGAGACGCTACTATATTTTATGCAATCTTAGGGATATTATATACCTTAATGGAATAGAAATTACGGTATGAAAAATGATAGTGGTCTGTCATCTACCCCCCTTCCGGTAGTTATGATAATTCTTCACTCGGAGTAGACTCCTCTGGTGCTATGGATTATTTACTAATGCACATCCTTTAGTCGTGGTGGACCCCAATTTGGAAACGTAATGGGACAACCGAACACAATTCCTACCATTGACTATGATAAGTACCATTTTCATGACGACAAATCTGAAATATCAAAATAGGGCCCCATAATATTTTGGACATGAAATTACAAATCTCAATCCATGAGATACTTCAACTTGTACTATGGGATCATATACTTTAGAACAATTACATTCACTTGAAATTAGACCAACATTATCTTAACTGATGAATCCTTAGCACATTCCTACAATCTAGTTTCTTCAAATACTTCTTTGGCTTGTAAAAAATGGAGGGGATTGGCCTCTCTATTTAACACTCTAGCAAATTCAAGGACTTATCCATCCTTTCTTAAGAACGCCGATAAGATTCATCCATCCGTTTGCCCACAATTTGGATTCCATACCTATATACTCTTATCCTGGTGAGAAGTATCAATGCTTATCTATCTAAGATGGATTTTAATGCCTTAGGCCATTTTAAATGGGTAATATTTTATTTTTTATGACTTTTTTGCACCTATATGCCCAAATGCTGCATGAAAATATTTATGAAAACATAGCACTTATCCGTTTGCCCGCCTATATATTTCATGCAATAGAATATTGAATTCAATCATAACCCTACTTTCTAATTACCCAAACTTTGACATGTATATACATTTCCGGACCACTTGGGACTTGTATTTACTTTTTATCAACATTCCTGTGCTTGTAGAAACAAATTTATTGACTAGGGCTTACCATACTACCACATTAACATTGGCAGGAAAAAGTGGCTTATGGCGCCTTGATCTGTTAGTCAAAAATTACTACTAATTAGACTTAACCAACATCTTCAATTCACTTTAATATCAGTACATTAATACAATAGAATAGTCTTATGCAATGGAACCATTTCCAGTGTCGACAGTTGTTTTCCCCTTCCTAGCTTCAACTCCGTCCTCGGAGTAGACTAAATTCTGGTGCTTTGCTGTTTTTAATACTTCAACTTGTAGTGGTTTGAGGTCCAGTTGGTAATTGGAGTGCCTTCCAATTCCTCTAGTTACCCTACCATTTTCATGGGACAACCTGCTAATTTTGAATAGGGCCCCATCCCAATTTGGAAGCTGATTTGAAGTCTGTACGGTTACTTTGTGTATTTGGACTCATATCACATAATGTCTTACCAATTGTGATTTACTTGACAATGGATTTGATCTTAACAGATGGGTCAATGATTTGCATCTTACAAGATAGGATTTTCCTTCTTGCTGTCATTGTCCAATCTAGTGCATTCCATGGTTTGTACTCCTTGTGCAATTTTCTATGTGAACTTTCCTCTACCCATTGATCAATGTACCAACCTTTCTTTTACTGAATCACTCTTCATCCATCCTTTCATGTTATGCATAAGGTCTCTCAGTTCGAATATTTTAAGGACTCCATTGGTTACAGAATGGATCATTGTTCCCATAGGCTCCACGACTTGAATTGGGGAGTATCTATATTTGCTGACTTTGATGTTTTCCTATGATGCCCACAATTTGATCCATCCCCTTATCACTTATTGTACTTGCAATTGTATCATTTGACCACTAATTCACACATCATCTCCTCCTATTGTTTATTCCACTAGGGATTTGTGCTAGGCTATAAGTATGTTGTTTCTACATGGTTTCTATGATTGGGAACCTGGAAAGAATGGTTATTGACATCACTGAGCCTGATCTACTAAACCTCATAGGTTCGATGAAGTGACATTATATTTTTCCATTGATCATGCTTACAATTTCTAATGGCCAACCTATAATATCTCTCTGACAATGCCCACTCTAAAATTATGCACTACTTGCCATATCCTAATCCATGCCGCAAGCTGTTAAATCCAATGGCCTAGCTTCAACCCACTTGGTTAAATAATCTGTGGTAACTACAATATACTTATTTTGACGTGAGGTAGTTGGAAGTGGACCTACAATGATTCTTTGATTCCCCATTTTTCAAAGGGACCAAGGGGAAGAATAGGACATAATGGAGCTGATGAAGTCTTAACGGTTACCATGTGTTTGACAAATATCACATGTCTTACAATAATTATAAACAATCTTTAAAAAGTGTGGGCTAGTGATAACCTGCATCCAAGATCCTTCTTGCTGTAAGTTGTCCAGAGAAGTGCCCTCCACATGTACCATTGTGGAATTCTTCTAGCAGTTCCTTTCCCTTGATCACGTCCAACTAAGCCTAATTGTACTGTCCATCAGGTCCTATTCGAATAATGCTCCATGGAATAATAGAATATGGACAACTGGATTGAGTAATCTTTCTCTTAGTCTTTACATTGGCACCATCAGGAAACTTGAATTCATTAAGATAATTCCAAATATCTATGTATTCACTAGGGATTGTGTCAAGGGATAATAATGCTGCATCGGGGAAAGTCATCATCATCACAAGATGATCCTAAACCATCATAGGCTCGAGAGAGTGCATCTGCATTGACATGCTTCTTTCCTGGCCTATCTATAATATCAAATTCAAATTCTTGTATCAAAATTATCCATCTTGTTATCCTCCCTGATGGGTTAGGCTTATTTACAATATATTTTAAAGCCTGATGATCTCGTTACATCTATAAATTTTTACCCTAGCAAGTAATTTCTAAACTTAACCCAGGATACCATGAAAAAAATGATAGCTACCAACCTCTTTTTCAGTTACAGTATAGTTTACCTCAGCATTGCTCATTTGTCTGCTCCCAAAGTAAATTGGATGTTCATTCCCATTTTCATCCTTTTGGCTCAAAGTACTTCCTAGTGCTGCATCTGAGGCATCAGTGTACACAATGAATGGCTTGCTCCAATCTGGATTCTTCAAAATCAGGTGAAGACACCAGGGCTTCCTTCAGTTGTCCAAAAGCTTCATGTGCCTTATTTTCTGGTTCATAAGTAATGTACATCCTTCTTCAAGAACTAGGTTAGTGGCTGTGAAATCTTTGAGAAATTCTTGATGAACCTTCTATAGTAACCCACATGGCCTAAAAATGATCTCAACTTACTTCTATTCATAGGAAATGGTAAATCTTTGATTTTTGAAACTTTATCACGGATCAATACCAATACCATCTCTGGATACAACATGCCCTAACAAAACGCCTTTAGAACATCCAAAGACACACTTTGTAGGGTTTATGAGGCTTGTGCTTCATCTAACCTTTGAAATGCTGTCTCCATCTAGTGCAGGTGGTCCAACTTGCTCCCATAGATGTAAAAATTCATCCAGAAATACTCCTGATGAAGGTAAACCAATGTAGGGTTCGAACACCACTATTCATCAAACGCTGGAATGTTGCTGGAGCATTACACAACCCAAAAGGCATAACTCTATAAGTAAACGTTCCGCAAGGAGTGGTGAACGTGGTCTTTCAGCTGATCTTTCTCTGCTATACGAACTTGGTTGTAGCCGCTATATCCATCAGTAAAACTATAGCACTCCTGGCCAGCTACTTCATGTCCAAGATCTGATCTGAAAATGGAAGAGGGTAATGATCCTTCTTTTGGGTGCCTTATTGAGCTTCCTTGTAATCAACAAAAATGCGTAGCTTCCCATTCTTTTTTATTGAGATCACAATGGGAGAAACCCATTCTGAATTCATCCATAGCAAATATGAAATCCTGCATCAAACAACTTATCTATTTCTTCTTTTACAGTCTTGGAAAAATTAGGATTCATTCTATATGGCATTTGCTTTATAGGCTTAGCACCATCTACAAGCTCAATATGAATGTTCTACCCAAATTATTTGACGGAGTTCATTGTAATCAAAAGTGAATAGGTGTATGTACCTTCGAAAGAGCTAGAGGTAAGATTCCTTCTCACTCTCCATCACAGCATCACCAATCTTTATTTGTTGGAGACAATCATCAACTTCTTCTTCAGATAATTTTATTGGGTCATGAATTGGCGTGACTGGAAGGATATCCATGACTGAAACATCATGGCTCGCTGTTGATTCACTTCAGTGTCCACTTAACTGGTACTAGAGTAATCAGAGGATGTCCAATCATCAGTTTCATCACTTGAATCGATTCTTAGGTTCTACCTTATGATGTCGAGGGATCACAAGTTTATTGTTCACCCTCTCTCTACCACGTCTAAGTGTCATGAAACCTTCATTCCAGTAGTTTCTTGCATGAACTCTCCTTATCCATGGTCTTCCCAGCAGCATTGGGTACGCAACAGTACCATCATGACAATCACCTGATATTCTACCACACATTAGAGGTTCTCATATTCGGATGTTGCCACTTGATTGAAATTACACCTTCTGCTGTTAAGTACTTCAAGAGATTCCATTAGCTCTTAATGACCTTAACATACAGTGATAGTACATGTGGTGGATAAATTTTAGTGGAACCCAAGATATTCACTTAAAAACTCGGTCATTGACATTTACTGCAGCATTTTCATAGTTTAACAAAGTTCATCAATTTTATTTGGAATAACTATGTAAGAGTTTAAAGACCTGCAGCATGTGGATGTCATAGGGATTCTGGACCTCATGCATCCAAAATAGGGACAAAAACCTCCTTCCTTCTTCGAAAATTGAGTAAGACCTCGCAACTGAAAACCTCTTCCTTAGATAGACATAGCCAAGATTTAGAAGCAAATGTGAAAATAGTCGGGCCTTTTGTGATAGGAAAGTAAAAAATGGTAAAATAATCCTTGCCCCTGTGAAATTGGATGAAATAGGGTAAGACCCAAGAGTCTTCTCCTATGTTTCTTATTAGTTTAAGCTTTCAAGAACTTATGAACCCATTTCCAACAAAGATTATCTTTTTCTTATCAAAGTACAAGAATACAAATTACATAGCTACTTCATGAAATTTGCTCAATTAATCTACAAAAGGGACATCAAAAAAATTCAATAAAGAGTGCTAATTCACTATTATCATTATCTCCCTTATCTTAGATGTATGAAACACAATCTGGAGCATGGAGAAGACTTGAAAATAAAAAATGGAATAACAACTATGAGAAACAACTTCAGAAATATATGATTTATGCACAAACTAGAATCTCCTCCCTGAGAACAAAATTAAATAATAAATATAAAGAAAGATTAATAGTTAACTGACCGTAGCTATTTGAGCAGAGGTTCGTACTCAGTAGATGTATTAGGAGATCCATATTTGTGCTTAAGAACCGGGAGTGTATCTCTGGATTCAGGATGTTAAGGTGCTGGTGGTAGCATCTACTTTAGCAATGGATTTACGAAGAAGGATCCTCTACAAAATGCTTTCTTCTTGAGGTGATGCAATCAACTATGCGAGTCCATACAAATGGTAGCTGGGCGGTCAGTACTTCACTCGTTGTCTGATCTCTGGCTTCAATGCCAAGAACATTCAAGTGCTTATCAGAGGAGGTTAATGTATGCCATTCATCAACCCATCCGTTAGTCTGAGTCCTTCCGGATCTGATAGCATCAAGCTTCACTCAATGTAAGGTTTTCCAACATGAACATGATAATCCCTTATGTATCTCACTTCACTCCTTGAGGATAGTTCTCAATTTTGATCTATAAGGGATCATTGAGGTCTACATTTTAGGGTGTTGATCAGGAAGGAAGGACGTTCACGATGCCTTTTTTATTTAGAATTGTAGAAATTTTATCACTAGTGTTCAAACCACCTAAGGGTTAAACGCATCCAAAAAGGTAGGAAAAATTCAGTCCATTGTTCCTCTTATAAGGCATTACAAATACATAAATCATTTATAACTCTTGAATGAAGAGAAAAATCTTCATTAGATTGGGCCTGAAAAAAAGGAAATCTTTCCTCCATGTCTTCAAAAGTAAATAAGTGCATATACCAACGCAAAAGTAACAAATCAACAAGATTATGTGACAACGCAAATAATTAATAATCAACTGATAAATAGGAAAATAGAAATGACCCAGTAAAACTTGGTAAGAACTTGACTTAATTGCGGTAAAAACGTATTCATTCCTACTCGGGTCATTAATTAACTGCATTACCCCTCCATCAACTAAGACAATCATGATTAAAATACCATTCATAATACCTCAACTTGTGAGCATCGGGATCTGCCTCTGCCTCTAAAAAGGGACCATTAACCTCCTTCCCCCTTCATCGAGCATTGAGTCCACTTCACATCTCCCACCTCTTCTCAGAAAGAGATAGCCAAGAGTTGACCATATGTAATATTGCAGGCCTTTTGGACAGATCTTCCAAGATGGAGTATGGTCCTTGCCCCTGTGAAATCAGAAAATCCTGCACACCCAACTTTCTTCTCCTATGTTTCTTACTAGTTTCTCCTTTCATCTCTAGGATCATTTCCATCTTGATTATCTTTTTCTTTCTTCTTTTTGTTACAAACACATCTACTTCATTATTCTGCTCTTATCTACTACATCAAAAGAATTCACAGGTGCTTTTCCTTTATCATTATCTCCTTTACCAGATGTAGAAGTCTATCTAGACAATTATAATTATATGACCCCTTTTTATACAACCATAACAAACAACTTCAGAATAATTTCTTTTTGGACCTCTATCTCCTCCCTGAGAACTAATTCTTTTCCTTGAAGAAGATTAATAGTTAACTGACCCATCTTTTTTAGCAGATCTTCATACTCAGTAGATGTACTAGGAGAAAGATTTGTGCTCACCGAGAGTGGTTGTGGATTCTTGAGCAAAGGTGCTAGTGTAGGTTCTACTTTAGCAACAATTTCTTTGGGCTCCTTTTCCATGCTTTCTTCTTGCCTTCTTGCAATCTCCTTTTCTTGTTCAATGGTAGCTGGGCAGTCATACTTCATTCATTGTCTGATCTCTGGCTTCATCCCAAGAATGAAGTGCTTACATAGGAGATTATCCATGCCATTCATCAACCCATCCGCTAATCCATCCTTCCAGATCTGGGCGTCGAGCTTCCTCTTTAGTTCTAGAACACGAGCATGATAATCCCTTATCTTCTCCTTCTCTCCTTGGGTTAGCTTTGTGATATCGATCATGAGATCTGCATATCTCTATTGTTCACCAAATTCTTCAAGAAAACTTTCAGTTAATAAATCCCATGAGTTTTTCACATTATCACCTAGTGTTTCAAACCACCTAAGGGTTAAACCATCCAAAAAGGTAGGAAAAAATTCAGTCCATTGTTCCCTTCTTATAAGGCCATTACAAATACAAGATCATTTAAACTCTTGAATGAAAGAGAAAACATCTTCATTAGATTGGGCTGAAAAAACAGGAATCTTCCCCATTTTCAAAAGTAACTACAGTGAAATACCAACCCAAAAGTACAATCAACAAGACTTATGTGCACCAATAATTAAAATCACTATAATAGAAAATAGAAATGACCACAGTAAACTATGGTAAAACTTGACTTATTGCGGTAAAAACTGATTTTACTGTGGTAAACACTATTCACAATAAAAAATGAAGTTACTGCGGTAAATACTATTCATGGTAAAAAGTGACTTTACCATGGTAACTACTATTCACAGCAAAAATGACTTTACCATGGTAACTACTATGCACAGTAAAAACAAGGTTACCCTCCAATTGAGTTTTGACTAAGTGGGAATATCTCTCTAGACAATCCACCAACGAGGAATGGTCCCGGAAACGGAACAAAAATGTCATCACCAATCCGGCACTATGATAATTCTTCACCAGGAACTCCTCGTGCTATGATTATTTACTAATGCACAGCCTTTAGTTTGGTGGATGTAATCTGGAAAGAAAACAACAAACATAACACAAGAATACTATCGACTATGATAAGACAGAATGATGACAAATCTGAAATATCAAAGTAAATTATAATATTAACATGAAATTGTTACAATCTCACCCATGAGTTACTTCAAGTGTCATTGACTTCACTTGCCTTCCACCAATACTATGGGAGAAACTTTACAATTACACCTCTTAATGGCTTCTTAAACACACCTTTAAACTGATGGCTTCCTTTACACACTTCATACAATATTTTTCACTACTTCCTTCTATGCTAAATGAGGGGGGTGGCCTCTTTATTTATAGAACTTCCAAGATTATCCATCTTATCTCTAAGATAGGATAAGAAATCTACTCTGACGAATCATATTCCATACCTTAACTCTTATCTGTACATGTAAGCTTATCTTTTAAGATAAGATAAACCTTATCATTTCACACGGGTTCCACATTTTTAGACTTTTTACAAATAAAATACACAAAATATTTATGACCTCACTCCTTGTCCTTATTACCAATATCATGTAGACCCTACTTCTCTACTTATCCCAACTTTGACATTTTAACATTACCGGACCACTTACGACAAATATTTACTTTTTACAACATTCCTATTGTAGTTTGATTGTTACCGTACTCTACATTATTGGTGGCACCGTACTGACGGCGCCGTTATCTTCTATCAGATGCTACTACTAATTACACTTAACAACATCCTATTTCTAATACATACATTAATGAAATAGAAATTACGGAGGAAAATTTTAGTGTCGACAGGAGTCCATTTTAAGAACAAGTAAAAGCAACAAGACAAGACAATTTTCTACTCTCAGAACCTCATTTTTAAAATTTTCCTATGAAATTGAGAGTACGGATAGCGGGGCAGGTTCAAGGTCACCAAGTGCAAGTGGCAGATTCAAGTTTTAAGAACAGGACTAGTATAATGCTACCACCCATGACTCAGTGCCCAATGGAGACAACAAGGTAGCAGATCCATTCACCTAATAGGCAGGTGATCCTGTGAGTCACCAAACTGTTATCCCAATTTTCCCCTAAAGAAAAATTGGTCAAACATAACCTTACACAGGAAAAATAGAAGGGTTAGCCTAATCATGTGGACTCACCTTTGATCCCAAAACCAAGTACGAGAGCAAGCAGAACACAGGAACCACAAAGGATGTCATGTGGCTTAATGGCACATCGCCAAGAGCAGAGTCTAAAACAAGGTCCCCAACAAGCACCAGATCACCATGTGGCCAAGAGTCAAGGCAGAGTAGGTGATACCAGCCACTAAATCATCCAAATAGAATAGAGTCTACGGATGCCTCCACGTGTCCAATCGATACTCCTTCAAAAGTAAAATTCAGGGGTAGGTCTCAAACAAGTACCAACCCTCCACGTGGTTGGATTCAGAAAATGGTCTCATCGGTCATTGAAAAGTCACAGAGATGTGGGGGACCCACATGTCCCAATGACACAACTTCAAGGGTGTGACCCAAAAGGTAGGTCCCAAACATGTATGAACCCCACCCCCACGTGTCTTGGGTAAGACATATAGCCCTACCACTCAAAAGGGACTAAGTCAAACATAAGAAAAATGGAGAAAGGTAGTGTTCACTTGAGGCCCTGAATCAACTAAGTATAAGAGAGTCAATAGAAGCCCCCACACGTCTCAACACCGTAACTTCAAGAGGGGGATCAAGGGTGGGGTCCCCAAGTGTGCATGGGCTAACCACATGGTCAGAAGTCCAAATGGGGGCAGAGATGACCATTTAATCAGCTAAGGAAAGAAGAGACAAAGGAATCCTCCATTTGTCTCATCGGCATACCTCTAAATGTTAGATCCAAAGGTGGTCCTCAAATGAGAGATAACCCACCACGTAGTTAGGGACCAAGAGAGGAGCAACCCCAAATCGGCTAATAGAGTAGAGCTGTGGAAGGTGCCACGTGCCTCATTGATGTAATTTCAAAGGCACGGCCCAAAGAAAGAACCTGAAGTAGCTTGATGCTCTTAAAATGCCTTTGGATGCAACCTTAGGTGACAGTAGTAGATTCTTAGAGCTTGGTCCTTCATTATGGTCACAATGCTTTATATTTATATGATTCCTTTGTTTGAAATTTGCAATTAGCAAATAAAAGGTTAGCCCATAAGAAAACAAGATTCCCAAAAGATGCGAGTGAAGTAAAGAGATGCCAATGACACCTAGAAGGATGGGGGCTCTTGGGCATTGGCTTCCTATTTTGGTGGTGGTGTCTAGAGTGATAAAATATGAAATAATAAAGTATCGAAAGGGAAATGAGGTGTAAGAGACCACAAAGAAAGCATGAAACATAGACAAAATGGCAAAGACAAATGTTAATTGCTAGTTTTATCACTTAGGAATCATGTGAATAGTAGCATATGATTAGGACCTAGAAATGTACCCAACACTCTGATTTTTGAATGCTAACTTGGTGAATGTTTTACATACTGTTATAGCTCTTGGAATGAAAGCAAACATGTTAGGATATGTTTTGATTTTAAGAGAATGTGTTGCTAATTCGGATTCTTGCATACTATGAATTATTGCATGGGACAGCGAACACTGTACTTGTGTGTTTGCTGATGTGACGACAGGTTGTCGTATAATTGCTTGCTCTTGTGCTGATTGACAGCATATCCTGAATCAATTCCATTGACCCAGGTATGCTGAGATCCTCTTGTGTTTTCTATGCTAATTCACACTTGAACCGGAAGGACAAAGAATGTCCTGTTCTGTGATAGCATGGATGTTAGTAAGGGACGGGATGGAAATTGTTAGTGTTAGTGGTTAGTGGGAATTAAACCTGAACTAACCCTAAACACCTAACATACATTCTACACTACTATCCAAAGTGGATTTTTAAATTATAAAAAAAAAAAAAGGGGAAAAATAAATCTAAATCCTAAAACCTAAGGTCTAACTAAGACCTAGGTCGAATGAACTATGTAACCTAAACTAATCCTAAGCTAAAGGGGTACGCAGACCCTTGGAAGGAGAGGATAAGGATGGGTAGGTGGCATTCTTGGGCATTTATGAACTGTCCCTTAGGGGACGGCGCCAGTTTTGGCGGGACAGATGGGAGATAGAGGTGTCTATTTGGAAGCTTGGCTAAACTCAGTTTGCTTGGGAAATTTGAAGGTTGGAGACTTGCCAACCCAAGTGGAGGGGGCGTGGAAAATAAGGAGAAAGGCAAGCCTTTAATGCATTAAATGTTTTTGGTCCTCGCGACCAGCTTGCCTTGGAAGCAGCATGAAGGAATTTTGATTGTCATTTTTGTTCATTCGAGCTTTTTGCAAAGTTGCTCTGCATTTGGTTTTTCTGACCTGGTTCGGTCGAACCAGCTCTTGGCATTGACATTTTCGTGGAAGAATAGAGGCTGTTGATAAGCCTGAAGAAGAAAAGAGTGCTGGGAAGTTTGTGTAGCCGTTGTGGAAGAAAAACGCGGCAAAACGAAGCTTTCTTCGAGTTCTGAAAAAGAGATTACAGGCATGTTAAGCCCTTCTCTTTAAAATCTTTGCTTGATTTAAATGTTTCATTAAAACAACCCTGCTCTTGGGTTTGGATTGCTTGATTGTTTTTGAGATTGATTTGGAAATGGATTTGTTGATTCATGCCTTCTTTTTCTTGAAAAATGATAAGGAAGTTGATTTTGATTGCTCTGCCTTGATTGTTCTTGCTCGAATCGTGTTGGAAATAAGATTTTAGTATTGATTGTAGACTGTATAAAGGGTTGAAATGTGGGTATTCCTTTCACTGTTCGTATTGTTCGAAAATGGAAAGGACTGTGCAATCGCCCTTATGGTGTAATTTGTTTCTTTAAATGCAATCGTTTCTTGCTGTTGTATTTGGAACTGCACTTCCATGTAAAATGGAAATGGAAATACAGTCGAGTTATGTTGCTTCGATTTGGGTTTCCTTCCTTTCTTGCTGTCATTTTTGGAAATAATGGGGTACAGTCGTCCCCTTGCTGTTGTGGTTAATCCGTCCTTGCATTTGATTGGTTGGAAGCACTCCCACGACGTGCTGGTTTGTTGACAGTATGGTGTTCGAAATAGATATAATTCTTTTACTATTCGTGTTGATTGAAAGTGGAACAGGTGTGTAATCGTTCCTTATGGTGTAAATGCTTTCCATTTAGTGTAATCGTTTCTTTGCTGTGTATATGGAACTGTCTTTACAAGAAAAGAAGAAATGGAAATACAGTTGCATATATTGCTGTAATTTGGGTTCTGTTGAATCTTGTTGTCATTTTGGAAATGATACAAAATACTGTTATTGGTCGCTGAGTTCAGCTGTCCTTGTATTTCTTGAATGAAATGCTTTCCTGATGTGCTGGTTGTTTAACAGTATTGGGAAAAATTGGCATATGTATCACGGGTTTGTACGTGTTAATTGAGTTGTTCTCTTTTGAAACCATAAGTCTTTTGCTGATGAACTAGAATGAAAGAAGCGATGGTTGTTGAAGTTGTTTCATATGGAAATTTTTATAAAGGAAATAGATTCTCTTCCTTCTACTGTCTTGGATTCTGATGAAAGTGGCATTCGGGACCCCTATGAGTAATTGAATTCGAATTTAAATTCAAGTAGTAGCAACATTTCCATGGCTGTGCCCTTTTCTTGTATAAGAAATAAGCAATTATGTTTTGGAATCCGTGAAAATAGGAAAAGTAGACTGTTTTCCTTCTGAAGTTATTGAATGACTATAATTTCTTCTTGCTGTAATGAAGGATGACCCCATTGCGTCTAGCAGTCGAAGTTTGACCTTCTGATATAATTTTGCTTTTACTATCTTGAGAATGCAAATTTGGCTGGAACGTTCATTACTGTAGCTTGTTGGATTGCAGCTGTACTGGCTATGTGTGATGCTTATCAATGAGAACGTTTACGTTGTTGTCTGTCTAAGTTGAGTTGTCTTGCTTAGAAAAAAAAAAAAAACGTGATTGAATGTTTTTACTTCATTCTGAAAACAATGATTGTTTTTAATGAAATAGTAGAGAATGAATTCTTCTCTTTTGCTATCCGGAACTCTGAAGGTGATATTGGATTTATAGTGCTTATGATTCGGTCTTGCTGTAGGTAACAGTCATGTACCCTTTGTTATTAAGAACTATATGTGTTCAAAAGTATAAAAGATTATATGAATATATATATATACTTGCGTGGTTGCAATTTTGTTGTTGGTTAGCTATACAGTGTAAGAAGTAAGGAATCTTCTAGTATAGCAAATACCTAGTATACATATTGATATGGCTTGCTCCAGGATAAATATAATGTCTTACTAACCTGTTGGCATTCATATGAACTGGAAATAAATGGAATTATTCTTGCTGCCAGAAAGTGAATTCCGAGTGGATTTTGTAAGTTTCACTCTGAACTGTTATTTGATTTATCTTTCGTCTGGATCCCACTGTTAGGACAGTCATGTGGAAAGAGATAGAGATATGAATTAATGTTTTAGAAAAATGATCTTTCTTCTTTCATTCAGTTAGAAATCTGGAATTCGTGAATGAAGAATTTTATAGTGCTTAGATGGGAGCCACTATATGCATTGCTGTTCGCTTTCTTGTTTGTACTTGAATGCTTTAAATTTAACATGCTTCATGAACGGAAAGGAAAGTAATGGATTTATACTCAGTTAGTTTCATCCTTTGCATTTGTTATTAATGAAAGGTGTGGAAAGGATAACTGTATGCTTTATAGGCAGCAAACTACTTGTATTTTTAACTTTACAAATTTTGTAAATAGATACTTGCAATGATTATGTCAAAACGGGACAGCAGTCCCTTGACTGGTGGCGATGATGTTTTTGATAGTTCAGTGGTTATGCTGATTTCTCTTTTGTGCTTTCGAGATTGATGTTTTGCTGTCGTTTCATAAAAGCAGGGTTCTTTTATCGAAACAGTTAGTTGAAGCATCTTATTTTAAGGATAAGTGCTTAATGTGCTCAGTTCATTGAACTGACCCGTGCAATTCATTTTGCAGATGGAATTTGATTAGAATGAAGACTTGGCTGTTTTCTGATGCCTCTTGATTAGATGTAAATTAAATTGTAACTGTTGCTTTTATTTCCTCTTTGAGGAATTGTAAAAGAAGAAAATACATTCTTCTGTCCATGAGTTGTATGGATGCTTTGTATAAATTATACCCAATCAGCTGGATTGGCAAATGTACAAATTATGACTTGAAATATTGAATACAGTTACAAGTGTGATATTTTCAATAATTATATCAGTTTGATATTGCTGTTTAAATTGGAAATATGGTGTTATTTCCTGATTTGGAATTGTTTCATTATCCTTGGATGGATGTTGAATTGAAACTGATGTTTATTCTTACTTAATTACAACCTTTAAGTTGAACAATGCAATTAATTCATACTTGGGGTAAAGATGAATTTTGAATTGACATTAAAAAGGATTAAGAAGGATATGATTTTATAATCAGAAGGTATTCAGGATTAGCTTAGGAGCTAAGGAATATCAATTTAAACTGGGAGTATTCGAACTTCGTTTTCGAACTCCATTAATGATCCCGTTTGATAAAATTCAGAATAAAGGTTATTGGATACATATATCCATAACTAATGATCCTTAACTATATAACGTCGAGGGGAAATAAATGAATTCATTTCTCAAGGAATAGACCTCGTTTGAATGACGTCTAATAATTTAACATTATGAAATTAGTTGCAGTTGGAAACATCTTGGTTAAGTTTAATAGGTTAAACTTATTATGTCCGTCGGTACGGACTGCTTAATCTAATGATTAAGAAATTAACCAAGTAAGGGAATGTAGCCCTTCGATATGAAGGGGACGATACATAGAAAACTAACGGACGGTTTAGTCCCTCTTAGTTATAGACAACTGCAACGGCAACGAGGATCAAGGGATCAGCGTGGATGCTGAAAATTGCTTTAACTGATAACTCGTAGCTAAGTCACTTGGGCAGGATGTGAATTCTCGATGGGATGAATTCTGCAGGACATTGGCATACGCCAGCTACAGCAAGGTGTCTTCATGAAGACGGGGTCTTCACGACGACACAATGTTGCAGCTGACATATAGCAATGCCCTCCCGAATTAAAACATTGAGAATACATAGGCTGAAAGTGTAGATCTTAGCTGGGGTGGAGATAGGGTATGATTTGGTATACGGAGTGACTCCGGATTACTAAAGATAATCAGACACACGGAGTCGTGGGGTAACGACACCGTATGTCTGCGTATCTTTAGTTACCTGGAGTGCCTTCCTATACCCGCTCATATTACTGGCTGGAATCGAAAGTTTAAAACGGAACTTAAACAATGAGGACTGGTAGGAACCAGGAAAGACCATTCTAGATAACAGGTGAAGTGAAGTGAAGGACGTATTCCGTAGATGTGTATCACATTCAGGAATATGATCATGCAAAGCATGTGAAAATCTTTGGCCAAAGTATCGCAATTGCTGGTTGCGTTGTCCTTATCACTTAATTTAAGATGCAGGATGTCAGATGAATATCAGTAACAGATATTCAGATAGGCTTCTTAAATGGATCACTTCGATAACCGGGGAAGGTTATGAGAACAAGTATATAAAATATACTATGCATGAACAAACATGAAGGATCGGTTGTTGCCGAGTCATGTATATGAAGGATCGGTTGTTGCCGAGTCATGAAATGAAGGATCGTTGAAACTCCGAGCCATGAAAATGGAGGATCGGCAGTTCATCGAGTCATTTACAGCAGCATATAGAATCTGTTATGAGATTGAATGGCATTGAATGTGTGTTCCATATTGTAATTATGTGAACAGGGAACATTCGTTTTAAAAAGAAATTGTATAATCCAAACTGTGTGGTTTGGGTAGAGAACAATTATTAAATCTTGAACGTGTGTTTGAATTTTATAATTCATAACAGAGAACGTTATATATAAAAAAAAAAAAAAAAAAAAATTCCCTTGTTCTGGTGTTTCAAAATGGGGATGTTACAGGGCCACCACATGGATATGCACGAATAGAATCCATACCTGAAGTGCCTTAGAATGGACATATCTTTTGATTAGAATCTTGGAATCAAGTGGGACGGGATGTTTTATAGAGCTCTAGGCACCTGCTACCCACCTTCCAACATTAATGTTTTGGCCTACCATTTTCAAGGCCGTCATGTCTCCCACCTACCACCATGATGAAGAATTAGCCTCCTTTCTTGCCTAGAAAGGAACAATGATGGGGGCATGGGTGTTATAGCAAGACTCATCATTGTTGAAGGGGAATTCAATTCTCCTCTAGGGGTGCTTGGAGCAGGGTTCAATTTTTTCCCTCCTTTTCTCTCTCATTCTTCCTATAAATTATACAGGACGGGTGATTTCAAATGGTTGGACATTCTTATTTTGTGCCCTCCCTTTTCTCTACTCTACAGGTGAATTTGCAGAGTCTCGAACCCCACCATCCAAATTGTAATGTAATTTCTACCTCTTAGCTCCTGTAATGCACTGTAATAAATCTTGGAGCAATAGAATAAGGTCGTGGATGATTTTAACCCTCTCTTATGTTTTATTGCTTCTTCCTCATCCCTCATTGTAATCTTGGTCATCTGTGCATGGATATTATTTCACATTTTAATGGTTTGTGTTTAAAGGCAATGAAAATATTCAGCATTCCTTTGGTACAACACCTTTTGTAATGCCTGCTTCAACTACCACTTGAGACCAAGAAACAAACTAGGAAAATTATGGAATAATTTTTTTTTGTAGGAAGGGTTTACAAACAAGTAGCAAGATACTAGTTTGAAACCAATAGGTTCAAGAATAGATTTTGATTAACCAAACACAAGATTTCCATTTTTATCTTATAACAAGTTTGCAAGGTTCCAATTTGGGGGTTACAAGTTTTACTAAGGTTCACGAAGAAATTTATTGCCAGGCATGCTCTCTATCAAGCCTTGAAATTCAACTATATTTTTCACACACTTAGAATTATCAAAACTTTCCTAAACTAGGCTCATTGGATAGGAAATTTCCCCACATTGCCAACCATATAAAGAAGTCCTCCTAACTCCTTGTAAAAATTAAGTTATGGATGGGCGGAGTTTTAGGGGAAAATTTTCCCTTAGAGGTCCGCGGGGATAGGGAGAAAAAAGGGAAAATTTTCCCAAATGCCACGTGTCATCACATGATTCATTCGGTTAGGCGGGTCGTGGGGAAACATTTGAAATTTTTCCCAAAACCAAAGTCTCAATTTTCCAAAGGAAAATTTTCCTCCATGCCTCTGCACTTGCTCAAATGGCCACGTGGCGCTTTGTGATTCACCATGGACCGGCGGAGGAAAAAGATAAATTTTTTCAAAAGGAAAAAAGGGTGAAGTTTTCCATTTTTATCTGCGCACCCCCCTACCACGTGTCAGTACGTGATTGGTTGGGGGCCACGGGTTTGCGAGGAAATTTGTGAAAATTTTCCCAAGGCAAAATTTTCAAAAAGTTAAGTTTTTAATAATGGCCTGCCCCTCCAAGGTGCCACGTGGTAACTTCTGATAGGATGAGAGGGTGGCAGGGCCACAGAAATTTTTAGGAAATTTTTCCAAAGTTCAAAATTTAAATTTTTCTAAGGTCGAATTATTTCATTTTTGGTTTGGGATGGCCATTTTAAAGTAAAACTTCAAATGACCTTAACTTTTGATAGGAAGCTCCTTTTTTGGTAAACTTAGACTTTCTGGAAAGCTCTCAGAGTCCTCTTTGCACAGCTATCATCAATTTTAGAATTTGATAAAGTTTCAAGGGTAAATTTTAAGAAATATATCTGTAGGGTTTGTAATTTAAGACTGGCAATTTTTATAACTTTTAAGTTTTGTTCAATTTGATTTCTTTTCTCCTCAGCATGCAACCAGAACATGAAGAGATGGTCTAGGATGAGTTTAAGATTATTTACAAGATTCAATTCATTGATTGCTTTCCCATTTGCATTTTTACATCTTTTGACAGAATTCAAATTACGCAAGTATAATTTCTAGTTTTGAAGGGTATCTTGTTGTTCATTTTAATTGCTGAGTGCCACAAGGTTTCTTATACATTAGTACATCTTAATTTCATTGTCTCATTCCTTAATTTTAGTCATAACTCTAAACTGTACATCAGTTGCATTATCTATTTATTTTTTTAAAAGCCAGAGTTACAATTTAAAACAGAGTTATTTCTTGCACGAGTTTACAATTTAATATGTAGATTTCAATTAAGGGAAAACATACCAATTTCCTCTCTTAGTCATAAAATTGATTCAACACACACTTAAATTAAAAATGCAAAGTGGATTTCAATTCTAAAACTTAATTCAAAGTATCTAATTTCTGTCAGTTTCCTTTATACGTACTCTCTTTTCTAAAACAACATTTGCATGATATAACAGTCCTTAAAATTTACAACACAACAATGCAATTAGACAAGGAACATGATTCTTTCATTGATTTCAAACAACACATTACAATTTAACTCCCTTACAGTTGATTGAATTTTCCATTTTCAATTTCCAAAAGGATACAAGTATATCATTTCAATTTCATTTCTTTACAAGTAAAATAGAGAATTACAATTCTTCTCTGCATTCCTCAAATTTGATTACATCTTTCAATAACAAGGTAAACATCTCACATATCTATATCAATTACATTCATCCACTTGAGGTGGGTGGGATTACATTAAAACTGCTCAAAGGAATGACTGTCAAACTGTATTCTTCTTTCTCTAAACAGTAGCTTGCTGATTTCTTCATTCTTGCAATTTGAATCACAACATGGAAGGGGGAAAGGCAACACTCTCCACCCAACCAAGACATCCAATGGGAAAAGAGAACCCATCTTTCCCCCTTGGCCCCTAAGCCCCAACCATATTGGAATGGAGCATGATAAAACAACACATGGCAACATAGCTTCTTTCACATATAACATACATTCACATGCATAAGGAAATGCACAAACAAAAAGATGTAGTTCTCAACTACAACAACAATTCCAATCAAAACAAAGGATCCTTCTCCAAGCAAGCAATCCAAGCAAGAGAAAGAACTATGGAGGTCTACTTATGCTCCCATGTTGAAATTGAGAATCCACCTAAAACAAACCGCCAAAACATAACCATCCCATAAACCTTATCCCTCCTCAACCCCTCCTTATCCCTCCTCCAAATTTATCGCTTATACCTCCCTAAAGTAAGAAATGTAAGCATATTCTTTTCCCTAGGTGGATCACAACCAAAACTCCCTCCACAAGACAAGTGCCAATGGTAAATCCCTTATCCCTCCTCTGATAAACCTCATAGTCTTCTCTCCACACCATGCCCTAAGCATTCTACCCATCCCTCTAAGAATTGCAAACACAAATACATTCAAATTTCATGCTAAAAGAGGAAACAACAGCAATATTAAAAAGGTGAGAGCCTACCTCTCCATGATAGAGACTTGCTTCCAAAACAACAGTCTTTATTACATCAAAACCCAGTCCCAAATCAGCAAGGTAAATGTATGCACAATCAAATCCTCTTCTTCCACAAAAAAAGCTCCAAAATGCAAAGAGAAATTTGACCCAAGAGTGCAATCTCCAACTTTCAACAACCTCAAATGAGAGAAAATTTTAATTTTCAAAGGAGATGGAGGGAGAGGATGATGTGGATTCCAAGTGGGATGCCACATCATTGTTCCTCATCCCAAGAGTATTCAACATCAATGAAAAATAAATCATAATAAATGAAAATGACAAAATTACTTACATACACAATGTAGCCCATACCCCAAAAGAAATGCATTTAAATTTTGTAAGACAAGTGCAATCAATAATTACACAAAAACATGTCAAAATGCAATAAAATAATCTGATTTTGACTCCAAATTAATAGGCATGGTTGGTGGAGAATTTTGAGAGGTATGGGACAAGTTTAACTTGTCCCACAAGCCTCCAAATTTGTCCTCCAAGTTCAAATTCGAATTTTAAAGAGGAAGGAGTGTTTGACCTTCCAAAATCAGCCTTACAACCTCTTACACAATCTATCACTTCACTTACACAACCCATACTTGGTAACTTACACACTCTTTTAAAATGCATTTATTTTAATGACATTTATTTTTTTACAAACTTTAGACACAACCATATATTTAATTACCATATGGCTATAAAATATATAAATAAATTTCATTTTCAACCAAGGCAATAACATTTAATTTCACCTTCCACATCCTATTTAATTTAATTTAATTTTAACTATATGACTCTCACATCATACTATCACTTTTAAATAATTAAAACAAAAGCACATTACAAATAAAATACACACAACAATAATTAAAAAGGAAACACATAATAAAAACACACATATGCCCCTATGGTCACAATAATGGAAATCCCCCCATGGGAAATCCTAACTAAACACACAATCAAACACAATTGCCATGGTGACCTTGTTGATTTCACACTAAATTCCAATATGGTTAGTCTCTAGTCCCCCAACATTGTTGTGATTTTAACCTGCAAAATGCAAAATACCTCCTTCGGCCTCATGGCCATATCAGAACATCTAAATGATATATAAACATTAGATCCAAATCACAACAATATCAAGATTCAATATTTATCATTAAAATTCAATTTGTAACTATATCATCATCCAATAGATTTCTATACTAGAGATATTCATAATAATCAATGTCACATGTCTAAAATTAACATCAATAACCTATCCATGTCAACTAGTATATCATCATCCACATAACAATAAAAATGTCTCAATGATCCTCAAGCAAAACATATGAATCCAAATCAATATTAATCTAGGATCTAAAATCTAACCATCATACTAATAAAAACATAATAATGTCCATAATAATCCCTGATACATCATACTACATCAAAACATAATAATATCCAAAATGTGACCAATAGTGTTAGGATCAGTATCTGAATAGTGTCCAAGGAAAGTGGGCACTACATCCCCCTCCCCTTAGACTCAACTTCCTCCTAGAAGTCATTGGAACAAATGTTGAAACTGTACTCATAAAGTAGTAGCATCCTCCCAAGTGGCTGGAGTCTCATCATATTTGTCCCACTACACCCGTACTTGATCAATCTCTCTGCCTCGAAGGCCCAGGGTCTTGTGATCTATGATATGGATGGGCTCCACCATCAACTGTCCCTAATCCTACACCTGCAATGATGTCCAATCCAGCACATGAGAAGGATCTATGATATATCTCCTAAGAACAGAAACATGAAACACATCATATATGCGAGACAAGCTGGGTGGCAATGTTAGACGGTATGCCAACGGGCCGATACGCTCCAAGATCTCAAAAGTTCCAACGAACCGAGGAGATAACTTAGAACCTTTTCCATAACGG
>CM034155.1:335300580-335319712 GCA_019776745.2 Taxus chinensis | reverse complement strand
CATCCAATTGGGCTCTGATATTCTCCATGACCTGTATTTTGGCTTTCTCTTTAAAAAATTGATCATTCGGGTTAAGATTGAATCTAAACGTAACCAAAAGCCTTTGGGATATTGTTTTTTGTAGGTGCAGACTACTTTGATCCCCTTACTATTGCTTTAATCTATCTGAATTCCTAACTGAGAATTTAGCCATCTTTCTTACAAGAAATTGACACTCTGTTGATTGTTCTCAACAGCTACTAGCTTGTGTTGTTATCTGGCCCTCCTGGCCCTACAATTAGATGGGCTAGGTTACTTTGGTTTCTCTCTTTCATATCATCCACTACATCATCAAAACCTTTCCACAATTGCTCTAAGTCTATCTATGGCTTCATTTCTTCTTCCTGGTATGGAATCGATGTTGAATCTTTGAAATCCTCATCAGGTCCCATACCATGGTTTTTGTAGCTCTTGAGTATGTCCATATTTCCAATGTGTTTGTCCGTTGACTTGGTTTTAACAATCAGGTCACCATCCAAAAAATAAAATACTTGTAAATTCTTCATGCCTCTCTTCCTTTTACATGAAGTCCATGACTCAAAGCTTCAATTTGGTTGTGTTGTTTGAACATTCAAAGCTAAAATCAAAAGCTTGAAAAATACTTGATGTTTTGTGGGAAACCACTATTTCATTTCATGTTCACCACCTTCCAACTCCTTTTTTACTTTCCTAAACTTCAACAAATAGTTGTCAAAACTTCATTTTCATCCTTATTGTATGTCTTAGTGATATTATGAAGGGGTGAATTTTTTTGTACACAATAACACCTAATTTTGATTCTTCCCTTTCTTTGTAAGATAAAAAGTACGTATTTTGTATGCCCATTCAGCTAGGGTCAATATGGAATCCTCAACTTTGTATCTCGATTTCTAGATCATTTGAACGCTCTTCCTGAATCGAAGGCTCAACTTTTGAATTGATAGGAAATTGGTACACAAACCGGGACTCTATTTGAAGTTTGTAAATTGGTTCTATCTAATTGTTGATTTGGCTCCATACCTCCTCTTGAAACCATGTGTAACAGTGTTTAGATGATATTCAACCAATTTTTTTGTTGTGAAATCTCTGATAATCATATTTGCAAAAGAGTGGTGGAGGTCAATCACAGAAACATCCTACCAGCTGGATGGCATTTGGATATCAATGTAGTGTTAGGCTTAACCCTTTTATGACCCCCAACTTTCCTACTGGATCCCAATCTACTACCGACTCCTTTCATTCAGTACTAGCTCATCCTTTGTACCTAATTGATCTGCTATTTGTTTTGGGATCAGAGCTAACTTTTCCCCCAAGCGATCATGTAGTTTGTTTGTACCACGTGCTTCCCAACAATAATCAACACATAGAAATATAGAGACTTATAAGTATTCCTTGGTTGAACGCACATATATTTTACAATGCACTAGTGATAACTTTCTCTCTTATTTGGTTGATTCATTCGAGACAAACTAATTTTCAATTGCAGCTTATAATAAATATCATTGTCCTATGATTGTCCATGCTCCTACATGATAATGTTTACATACATTTTATTCATGTTTAATCTATGATGTTGACGGGGATTTTATATTTTTGTTTCCCCTTTACGTTGTGTCACCCTTCTCCTCACTTGGGTTAGAACTTGGACTACTTCAATGTTTGGTTTATACGCTGATTTTACACGTTTGTGGCTGCACTTGACTTATTAGCACCTTGAGGCATGAAAGTGTTGTGAAATAGAAGGGTTCGAAAGTTGTCCTTCCCCAATGTTTCCTCTTCTTTGATCGTGTGTTTGCAGCCACACCCTAGAAAGACGGGTTGATTAAAGTCCACAAAAGAGTCTTATGTTTGCCAATTGACCAATGTGGCTTTTTTTTTGTAGGTGCCTCTTCTTGGGATTCTTTCATACCACCAATTTCTATCTTGAACTTGGTTCTTGGTCACACCATAGTTTGAAACCATTAGATCTAATTTAATGCACCATTGAAACCCGTTGTTTGACTATGAGGTATATTCAGGGGTAACACAACTCCGTACTCCATGTGCCAGTTTGTTTTTTGTTGGACGCAGGCTCTTGTTGTTGAACTACATTTGGATGATGTGTTCGAATGGGCTTATTGTAGCTTAAGGTTGTTCGTACGTACCCAAATTGTAAGGTACTTAATGCCGAACAGTGTAACAGTGCCCCCATGATGTCCATGTCTCCTCGCAAGGTTTCGGGATCCGGAAAAGCCCGCGTCGAGTACGCGTTAACATCCCACATGCCCCTCTTAGCCCTCGCATCCTTGTTCTCGGCCCTTTTTTCCTCTTTCTGGCCTTTTTGTCCCGTCAGTTCAAACCTCCGCCCTACCTGGGCACGGTCTCGTGACCGGCCGCCCGATTAGGGTTTAGGGCGGTCCCGTAACTCCACCCTGCTCAAAGCGGCGTCCCTGCATGCATTTTCTAGAAATGCTTTGACAACGACTTCATTAAATTATCAATGTTTCACTAGCTTTCCTTGGCCGACTGGGCATGCAATTTATGTTTTTTTGGTCCCCGGAATAGTGTTTGGCCATTGGTTAATGGTTGTGTAGAGAGTTCAGTTTGGTTTTGATCTTTGGGTGAATGAAAGCTATAAATAAATGGTTTGTGCACAAACAAATGGTCTGATATTTTGCTCTCATCCTCTCATTTTCCATAGTTCAGTTTATCGCTTCATTTAGAAGCCATAGTTTCAGTTCATTTGCATGCTTAGTTAGTATTGTTCAGCTGTTGGTAAGCCACATATCCATCTTGTGTAGGCGAGTGTTTGTTATTTCCTAATCCATTGGAGTATAATAGCTTAGGAAGCCATTAAAGTTGCAGGTTTTTCTCTTCACACAGGATAGTTTCAGGTTTGGTCGCTTAGTTGCATCGACTCAACAATAAAATCCTGCTAGGAATTGCATAAGCCAGCTTTGTACCTTACGCATCCCCATCTACTCGCATTTTAATCTGTATTCTGAGATGTCCTTATTTTTTCCCAATTAATTATTTTTGTCGATGCTAGCATCAACACTTTTTGGTCCCGTGAATCCGAAAGAAAGAACGAGGAGATCATACTGAGGGGACAAGGAATACACACCCCATCGGTCACCCTATTTTACGGAATCCAGTTCTAGCTTCAATTTCTAGTGTAGAATCATATCCCTAGAATAGTTAATGCTTTATTTCGATCAAATTTTATTCTTGATATACCAGGGAAGCTGATAGGATGATAGTTTCTGAGAAACTATGATTCACTCTCACTCGGAGGTTAGGAGCGGAATCTTGCAAGTAGATTAGGAAAGTTATTGCATTATTTAGAGTAAATCTACAAATCGCACAGACAAATAACTACACTTGGTTATCTTGTTTGTTTTAAATTGTTATTTAGTTGTTATTTCTAGATACGTTTAAAATAGCTACTTTCCTTAAACTCTTAAAAGATTTCTCACAAAAATAGAGGTTATATATGTTTTAGATTTATTCCACGTAGTTAGAATTTGCTTTGTTACAGTTAGATGGACCATTTGTTTTATATGACAATCAGGGGCCATCAGAGGCCCAGGGAATACATATTTGAGCCAATCGTGCCTCAACCAAACCTCGTCACAGCAATAGTTGACATAGACCAAAACCTCAGAATACAAGTATTCCAAACAACAGATTCAACTGATAGTTTCAGTTGAGAGGGTTAAACATAGAAGACGACCAAGCACACACGCTTTGGTCAAATCAACCGCACTCCAGATTACCCTAGACAAACATTCACATGATGTAGAAGGGTTCGAAAGACAACAAACCTTTGGTTGTGATCCTTTGGTCCCACAGCCAGGTGCAGGAGACACTCTCATTGACATAGATACTAGTCTAAGGATCCAGATTGCACAAACGCCTGTGAGATATTCTGAGAAAATCAAGCAGTTATTGGTCCTAAACATAAAAAGCTGAGAAAGCATAGATACTACTGGATACAGGAATTAGGACTTGATTTTCGTTATGACCCATAACAGGCCGCACAACCAAGAGTCTACGGTTGTGAATCCAAAATCCCTACAACCTAACGAATCCACAAATCAATCAGTTAAACACTAGCCTATGCACACTGTATTGCCATCCACTTCCACTTCCACCCATCATCAATCTAAACAATTATCCTTAACCAGAGTATAGCGGCTAACGAGCTAGAGAATTCTAACTATTCCCAAGAATCGTCCGTAGTGTCAATTGTTCCCCACCATCCACATCTGACCTATCTGGAGACAGACACGAAACTATCCCAGTTCATTTCCACGTATTCCAAGCAATAGATTGAATCACGCCAAAAAAGAAGCTCTTATTGATGGAGCCGTCATATTCCATCCTTGCCGATCGATCTTTACACCAGTCTAAGTTAAAAGGGGCTTTCTTTGCCTTAATTCACAAATTCCATTAGTGGCCGTGTCGAAGACATTAGCCTGCCTAACTAGTTTGTCTACATCCCAACGCATATTCCTTCCACCCACCGGCTGTCTTAGCAAAGACCTCGGGAGTCGGGTACGCGGAAGAAGTTTTTACCCGTAATTCCTACGCTCACTTATCGCTTTTTCTGGCGTACAAAATTGGTGAAACCCACGTGAAGCAACAAAATTAGTGAAGCTGACTAAACTTCCTACTTTCCTTGTGTCAAGAGCAGAGAGGAGAGATTCATAGTAAATCACGTGTTCTTTCAAAAATCACCTTCGCTTCTTCCCATATTCTGCCGGGTATTCATATATCCCCCGAATATGGGGTCGGAAAATTTCGAATTGCCCCGTAAGGCAGACCCCTCTTGGGTCTTAAGGCATACTACCCCAACAGAATGATAATCATCACCTCACCCTCAGTATGGGGCGACAACTATTCCAACTAATTGTTTGTCAACAACACCCCAAGAAACAGATATAACTCATCTTTCACCAAAAACGAGGGATTAATCAACCCCCTCGAACGCAACACAGAGCCTTCAGGTTTGAACATATGACTTTTACTAGAGAACCTTTTTCATGCTCCCCAGATGCTTACTTAGACCATCAATTAGTAGACAATCTGACCCATACTTGGTCTTGGATATGAACAGACAATACTTTAATCCTAGGGGTGAACAATGCTCCTTGTATGTACCCACCTATAGGAGGTTTACAAATACAACCCGAGATCTCTTTCCAAGAAAATACCTCTATGCCACTACATATAGGAAATACTCTCAGAGAAACTTAGCAAGATAGCGATCATTTTATAGCAGGATATCACATGCCTATACAACACCAGGGTATACAACAAACGCCACTTAGGCAAAGCACCGTGACTTCACCAAATGAAGTCATTTCAACATTAATAGAAAAAGTGAGAGGGTTAGAACTTGCTCAAGCAAGTCAAAATCCTTAGTTCATGCAATTAGAAAGTTCCAATCCTCCATATCACTCTGGGCCAAGTAGATCTCCTCACAGGAGTAGGCATGTTAGGCATGCCTCCTCAGTATCCACAACAAACACCAACAAGGCTTGTCATCTCTAACACTATTTCTGCCTGGTCGAATGTATCAAACAAACCCATTACTAGACAATATCCCGTCATACTTAAACATGTACTCTAAATCACCACAGGGAGATATGTCTCCCTCTCCCTCCCGCCCCTTTTGCTCAAAACGCAAGGACTTCCTTATGCCCCGTGCCAATGCATGACGCTGCAGAACCGTAATCAATAAACCCATCCCCACATCACTCCTCTCAGTAACCACCATCAATGGTCGAAACCTATGTGATAGGGACTTATTCAGAATATTTGAAAGATCCCTTAGACTTCACCATATGAAGCGTCATGCTTCCAAGACCTCTTGCTAATTTACCCAAGTACAAAGGCCAGGGAGATCCAAACGCGCCTATCAAAGCTTACGCTACAGCCATACGTGAATTACTCCCTTGTGATGAGGTCATTGCTAAAATATTCCCCAAAAGCTTGGAAGGCATTGCTCTCGACTGGTATTATAGAATACCTGAAGCCTCCATCCATTCATTTAAACAACTCGTATCAGAATTCATTAAGGCGTTTGACATGAACAAACTGTTGAGAACAGGAATCAGGGAATTCTTGCAGATCAAACAAGAACACAACGAATCTGTCGCCCATTCATCCAGAGGTGGCGTACAGTTCTTTATTCTTCAGCAAAGTGCTCCAAACATGGATCAGATGGAACTATGTATTTATTCCTTCATCTCTCTCAGCAAAGAGGTGAAGGAAGAAGTCCAGAAGTTCCCACTAAGAACTTACGATGAAGTACTTGAGAGCGCTCTTTCAATAGACCAAGCAGCGATAGATAGTGGTCGCAAAACATATGGAGCAAACAGGAAGTTGATCACCCCTAATCAAAACACTACAAATTATCCCACTACCACAAACATTAATCAAGGACCCAAAATCCTTAACAAAAATCGGGGTGTAACAATGGATGGAGTAACCGACCAGCCCAAGAAGGTAAATGTTGTCAACTTACTCCATCACAAAACAAACAACCAATGAAACACAACTTTACCCCGACAATCAATACATTGGATTTTAACCATCCAAACAACAACAACAATGGCGAAATCCTATACAAGGGCAAAAAAAAAACTCATTGGTATCAAAACCAAAGCCAGAAACAAAAAATACAAAATTTTAATCCCTAATAGGCACAGTTTGATCAGAATTTTAGGCCACAATATACACCAAACCACCAAAACAAGAATTACAATCCCAATTCTTATGGTGGTTTCCACAAAAATTCGGGTCATGATACTAGAACGTGTCGTGACTACAATAAATTCATACAACGTTACCAGAAGAACAAAGACAGTTCTTCACAGATTTTTTTTGGTAGATCCCGTGTCAGTCGAACCACCAAGTACGCTCGCAGGGGCAGTTTCCCCCTTAGAATTCTCCTCTCAAGATCTTTAACGATCCACTCCCAAATCATGATAGCAATAGCTGAATCCAACTGAACAAAAAAAAAAGTGCAACGACAGGAAACAATGATCATGAAGCCTCGCTTCACTAAATCCATCAGTTGCGCCACAGTTAGAAGTCAATCGAGACCCAAGATAGTCATTTGGTAGAATTAGACGCTGAACTACCTATCAAAGATATAACAAGAACATGAGAATATTTCTCTCAACCAAGCCCAAGTCACCTGCCAGAAACAAATAAGAGTCAACAAATAGTAGAAAAACCCGTAGGTGCCTATGATTTAATTAGTGACCTAACAAAGACCTCTCGCACATTTCATTTTTGGATTACTAAAAAACCTCTCCTCCCTACCTCCCAGAGCTGCTCTTTTAGAACGCATTAGGTCTAGGTCATCTAATTAACATCACTCCACCCTCCTGAAACACAAGTTAAATCATGTAGATTTTGATATCCACCCTCCGAGGCAGCTGGACAAGGATGTCAAATTCATATTCGAAATAAGTAAAATGCCCACAGATGCTGAGATCGCACACCGAGGTGATCCAGCCTTACACTTACAAGTATGGGTTTATAATAACTATGTAAAATAGGAAATGGTTGACGATGGGGCCACAGTTAACATAGTCCCTTTCTCTTTCCTCCAAAAACTAGGATATGGGGAAACAAACTGTTCCACCACTCAAAATACATTGAGAGGCTATGATAGCCTTAAAGCCACTTCGATAGGAACCATAATACTGCCAGTCACCTTAGGACCCAAAACAATCCTGACTGAGTTTTATATTATAGATCGGGAAACTAATTATATGATACTCGGTCGACCATGATACACCGAATGAAGGCAATCCCTTCTACGTTATTTCAAGAAGTAAGATTCTTGCATCTAGGAAAGGTATTTGTAGCCAAAGTGATCCAAAACCTTTCGATTTGCAGCACCTAGCTGATTTAAGAAAGACAGGTTGCACTTCGAATTTGCACTTCCACAAACCAACTTAATAACCCACTACCCAAAACCAGAGGAGAATTTTGGGTACCTACACGGATTTGAAACTATCATCATAAGCCCAAAACACTCCCCAACATTTTAAGCTAAAGAAACGGTATCGTTAGGGACCTCCTGCAAAAATTGTTGAGTTAATGAGAACAAGATTTACCATTGTTCTTACCATTTGATTCATTAGGCATATGATTTCCCTGGTGTTTGGTTCCCTTCCATGCAATGAGGACCTCTGCATGGTAGAAGTAGAGTGTGTAAATGCAGCAGATGCCTACATCATACTTCCCGGCTAAGTATTGCCCTCCATTTCAATGGACTAATTCCTTATGGAGCAGGGGCAGGTATAATTTCTTACTTCGCCTGAGAGAAAGTCCTCCCATTTGCCTGTAAGTTAAATTTAAGCACAACAATGGCGCTGAGTACGAAGCCCCCTCCGTGGCCTCACCCTTAGCCAGATATGGTGTTGACAAACGTCAGAGTCTTAGGAGACTCACAATTAGTGCAACCAAGTTTCTGAGGTATACAAACCAAAGCCGAACAATTGCGCTTTAACAAAAGTTGTATTAGATTTAATGCAAAGCATTTAAACTCATATCCATTAAGCAATCCCTCTAGAGAACATCTTTCGTGTCTGTGGTGGGGTGGGGCCTGTTGGTTTGGGTGCTTAAGTAGTTCACTTCAGCATCCAATGTTTTTACTCCAGCAACAGTTAGAAGATACCCATGTTTCACGGTGTCCCCCTCGGGATGACCATGATAAAATAATGACAAATCCGCTTCAGAAAAAGTGAATCTACCGTCCTAGACCCATATTGATAGTGAATGCGGCTACTTTGGATACTTAAATCTATGCCGTCATACACTCTCCTATCATATCTAGATTTGGCCTTAATTCCCATTCATCTTCCTATTTCGGAAATCCCATGATGGATCTCCCCTCACAAATGATGTCCCTAGCATATATGCAGTAGAAAATGGGGATGATTTGGATTTTACCTCTATACCACTAAGTTCGAAGAAGGTAACACCTTCTTTGATCGAAGAAACAATCGGATTCAACATCGGTATAGATGACGAACCAAAAATCTTGAAATTAGGATCATCCTTAACCCAGAAGAAGTTGGAAATCATACGCGGGATCCTCAAAGAACATCAGAAGGCATTTGCATGTAATTATAAGGAATGACATGAGTTGCACCCCGTGCTTTGGGTTGTGCGGGCACCAGCTCTGCGCGGCTGTTCACTTTAAAGGGGTTTGTGTGGTGCAGTAGTGCAAAGCTATTAATCAAAAATCACGACCTCTGAACCCAAGTAGCTCTCATGGTAAAGGAGAGGTATCAAACTCCTTGAAGTAGGATTCATCAAGCTGTTACTATTCCAATGGGTTTAGCTAACATTTTCCCATTCTCAAGAAGAATGGCAAATACTCATCTGCATATATTTCGAGACGGCTCAACAAAGCATGTCCTAAGCACGCTTCGCCGTTTCCATCTATTGATGCTTGTTGATGCACAGCTGGTTTGAGCTTTTGGTCTCTCTGGATGGATTCTCAGGATACAATCAAATCAAATCATCTGATCAAGTATCAAGCTTAAGCCACTTTATAACTCCGTGGGGAACCTATTGCTACACTGGTTATTCCATTTTCAGTCCCTCAAGAACACCGGTGCTAATGTACCAGCAGCTATGACATATGATTTCATATCTATCCATAAAATCGTGGAATCTTAGGTTATGACCTTTGGCTAAAGCCAAGAAGAGTTGTGACCATCTGGAAGTACTTCCACGTCATTCTTTCGGACCTAATAGAAATACGGAGTCACGCTAAACCTAGAGAATGCATCTTTGGTGGAACGGGAGTGAAGCTCCTAGGTTCATACTCATATCGTCACGAGGCGATAGAGTCGACCCAACCAAATCTGGGCTGTCCCTTGAAGGGGTCAAACTTCAAATGATCGGGAGTTAGGTCATTCCTCGAAAAGCTGCGTGCAATCCGAAGATTCATCTGGACTTAAGCTTCGCCATTATCCAATCAACATTTACTCAGAAAGATATACATTGATTGGGACCAAGACTGCAACGAAGCCTTTGATGCAGTTAAGCGCTTCCTTTTATCACCACCTATGCTAATGCCACCTAGGCTAGATCACCCGTTAATTCTATATTCACGAGCTACCAATGTCTCGTTGGCCTGTATGTTGGCCCAAGAAGATGATAACAAGAGAGAACGTGTGATTTATTTTATCAGCCGAACGCTACTCGACTATGAAACATGCTATACACAGGTAGAACGAGAATGCCTTGCCATAGTCTTTGCTACTAAATGCCTAAGACATTATATGCTGAATCAAAAAATGAGGGTGATGGTAAAAATGGACCATTTACGGACTTTCCTCACACAAGGGTCATTGTCTAAAAAGTTTGGACGTTTTATAACCTTAATGGGAGAATTCGAATTAACATTTTTAAATCAGAAGTCAGTTAAGGGACAAATCATCGCAGATTGGTTAGCTGACAACCCATTAGACGGAGTGATTTAGTAGATTTAGAATTTTCCAGATGAGTGCGTAATACTACATCGAAGCCCGACCCTCTATCTCTGAGTGTCTTTGGTACACTGATATCATTAATTATATCATGGACCATACGTACCCAGAAGGAGTTACACCACAAAAAAGAAGGCAGTTACACATAATCGTAGCTAAATACGTCATTATAGAGCAGGTGCTCTATCGGAAAGCATTCGATGGAATGCTCCTAAGATGTGTCGACACAGAAGAATCCAAGAATATTCTCCATGAATCTCACAGCGGAATATGTGGAGGCCACTTCGGTGGCCACGCCACTGCTCAAAAAATACATCGAATGGGCTATTTCTGGCCCACTCTAGAACATGACGTGATAGAGTTTGTACACAGGTGTCGTAAGTTCCAAGAATTATCCCATGAGATCCACATGCCGGTACAAGCTCTACAACCAATCGCTACTCCATGGCCCTTTTCTACATGGGGTCTAGACTTAATAGGGAAATTCTCTCCCTCATCCACAGATGGCCATAATTTTATAATCACAGCCACTGAATATTTTACCAAATGGGTGAAGGCCATGCCTCTTACTACTGTACCTGGTTTTGTGATTGCCAAGTTCATTTTGAACCAAATCATTTGTAGGTACGGTATCCCACAAATCATTATCTCTAATAATGGAACTTCTTTTAAAAATGAAGAGGTTCGTGAACTATGCTATAAATTTAAGATAAGCCATCATACAGCTTCCTTGTATTATCCCCAAGCCAACGGACAGGCTGAAGCGACAAACAAGACACTGAAAGCCATTCTCCTTAAAACGGTGAAAGAAAACAAATGAGATTGGCATTTGAAGTTATATCTGGCCTTGTGGGCCCACTGAACCTCAATAAGAACACCAACGGGAGCAAATCCTTTCTCGCTGGTATTTGGGGCAAAAGTAGTTCTCCCGCTTGAGGTCGAAATACCCAGTCTCTGCATTTCACTACAAGGGATTCTGGATGAAGACGCTTACAGAGAAGCACGTCTTTCCCAATTAGAAAGCCTAGATGAAACTAGGTTAGATGTTGAATAGCAGTATAGAGCTTATGCTGACCGGATGTTCCGGCAGTATAATAAGAAGGTCTATGAATGCGATATATACGAAGGTGATCTAGTTCTAAGGCTAGACAGTTGGATCGACAAGAAGACCGGCGAAGGAAGGAAATTCCGGCCCAAATGGTTGGGCCCATACCAAGTCAAGAAGGACTATGAAAATGGTGCTTACCTCTTATGTATGCTAGAAGGTGAGGAATTTGGTGAAACAGTCAATTCCCTGCACCTCAAGCGGTTCTACGCATAAGCAACTAGCACTACTTGTATAATTATCTACATTGCATTTTCATATAGATTAAGATCATTTTGTCCGCTTGTTTCTTACATAAATTGTGATCAAGGAATCTATTCTCAAAGCAATTCACTAAAAACTCATGATGTTTTTGACATAAAGCTCTTTAATCATACCTCTCCATCTTCATATATCATCGAATCATCTCAGAATCTTTTATCAAATAAAGTCAAACATGACAAAGTCTTAACGGTAACCATACCAAGATCTGCAAGTTTATTCTTGCTTTGATTTCTTCTTAGGATAGGTGTCTTGCCTATGGTCTATTCTAGAAGCTTCATGGTGTCACATCTATCCCATATATATATATATATATATCTTTGGAAATAAGTACATACTGACATTTTACTCAAGAAGACAAGTCAACAAGTGATTAAACAGAAAATTTTAATTTTACACATTTCCTTGCCCCACCAACCTTCGGTGATGAGCTTGTGTATCTTACTAGTGACGTAGGGTTGGGAAAGGATGGAAATTCCCTTACTCGCCTATACCTTGCCCACAGTGATAAACCCATGCTTCTTACTAGTAGCATGGGGCAAAGTGTAGGGGGTCTTCTTGACAAATAAGTGCAAACGTTAAAAGTCATAAACAAACAATTCAAACTCTGAAACTTTGAGTCGAAAATGAATGAATCAAATGTTCAAAATTCCAAAAGAATTAAAATCCTAAAAACCCAGATTTTGTCTACTATGTGGCCATCTACGGGTCTAAGTCTGGATAAACCACAAAGCAAGTGCATTCTAAACTATGAAGTCATTCGGGTAGAGTAAGCTTGTAGCTTCCAATTTGGTTCCGCCAAAAAAAAAAGGCTTTGTCTGTCTTTCATCACTATCATTTCACACATGTCATAAACTTGCGCCCTTATGGCTCTCAGTGAAGAAAGCCCTCGCATTTACTAGTTGCGTGGGAGTGGGAGTGGGGCAAGGTTTATCTGTTCATCATATTGGTTATGTTCAATCACTTTCAAAACAAACATGAGGGATCCAAATTTATCATAGAAGCTAAGATTCAAATCACAATATATCTACATTATCATGATCAGATCAGTGAAACACAAAAGAAAGCAAACATTGCATCATCTTGTCTCCATTGCTACATTTAGAAAGCATATAAACATACATTGTAGTATACACAAGGAAACTGGAAATAGAAAGGAAAAATGGTGCCAAGATTTTAATCCAAAACTAATGCATATATATAAATAATCAATGTTTATATAACAATGCCATCATGCTCTAAGCATGGGTCAAAAGGCTCAAAGAGCCCGTGATATACAAAGAATATATACTACAAAATACACGAGATCCAAATGGCTTCTCAATCCCTGTGCGACCCCTCCAAAGGTGCACGCCCACGCCTAGGACTCTGGCTATGCCGGTGCTCTGAATGTATGGAGGGCTTAGGTTCTCGAGGGGCAGCCGTGGGTCTCCACATGAGAAGGGCTCCTCATGAGGGTCTGCAGCCGGTCTGTAGCCCCGTACCTCTGTACGGAGGGTCGACAACATCCTGGGCCATGGGCAAATGGGAGCGAAGACATCGGTATGTCTACCGTGCTGCTGAGGGGCTCCTTGGCATCTCGGATAGCTTCCACGTGGGTCCGTATCCATGGGGATCATTAGGGAATCGGTTATACCCTGCGGATCAAATACCGCCACTCGTTCGTAGTCTCTGCAAACAAAGGAGAAAAACGAATTAGAAACCAAGCAAGAGGCTAAAAGATACAACAATACAACTAAGGAGAGCCTACATATAAACATTAAAAGCGGAGAAAGGGTAACTTACTAGGATCACCAGGGGCTCCAGGATGGGTCGCTTGGACCAGCACCCGCGCAGATGCCGCTGTGACTGGAGGGGAGGCTCCCTGTGGTAGAGCAACGGGCACCCTAACGGGACTCACCTTACACCATGGCCTGGGAGAGGGCTCCTCGAAACTAGAGTCACCCTCTCTGTTTTTGGCCGCTGCTATCCCTCTCTACCTGATAAGTCCAAGTTTTATGCCACTCAAGATCACTGTCATCAGTCTCCACCTATAACCCTCCTCTGTGAGATCACAGAGTCGGATATTCAATATCTAATGGTCATCGCTACTATGAGCAGGACCCGCAGCAATCTGAAGCAAAGGTAGCCCGAGGCACACCGGCTATCCCTCTTAGCACGAACTTCCTCCTGGCTGCAATGGGAATGCCAAGAGTGACCACTGTCCAACCCTCGGGCCTCTAGACCCCCTCTAAGCCTCACGAACTGATCTTGTAAACTAGCACCCCGGGGGAAGCATGCCCGTATATGGAATGCCAACTGCTGAGGAACCGGCCGAAAGGATGTACCTCCACTCACTCCACTCGATCGATAAGCTCCCTAGGGTGTGAGCAGGAGATTCAGGGTTTAAGAGTCTGCCTCGCCCCATAGGCCGGCCAAAGCCGATACGGTGTCACCTCCAGTCGCAAGTAGTAGGGAGGCAACTAGCTGTGAGTGCCTGAGCACTGACAGGTCCGTCCACTAGATTCCCTACAGCCCCAGGAGTGCCACCGCCACACCCCACCAAAGGGATATAAAATGCTCATAACCCAACTCATAACTAGAGTTGGGTGGCTAAATGACGTCACTGTAAATGGACCACCCTATATAGATCATGGGTAGGTGGGCCCAGAATATCTACACCCAGGCGTATATCCGGCCATGCCCCTATATCTGTACAATGATGGGGCCACAAGCAATATAACACGGTGTTCCCCTCCCTTGTCCCCGATCAATCTTGAGGCAAGGATCCCCAATGATGGCCTTCAAAATACGGGGATAGGAAAAGAAGGAATGGATCAAACTCTCACCCCCTTCTTCGACCCCGTGGAGATGGCTGCATCTCCCATATAAGCTGCCCACTATGCAATCTATGCCCGTGAGCCTGTTGTTTCTAACGTAAGTCACCTCCCGATGATCGGGACCCCCAGAATGTGGTAGACATCCTCTAATGTGATGGTCCACTCACCACGGACCCCTGGTAGTTGAAAGATGTTCTGATCTGCATCCCAGTAAGACAATAAGTCACAAAGGATGTGACTAGATGGTGCAACGTGGGGCACGCGCGATATGCGCAATATGCCAGCTCTCTGTAGTGTGTCCTCCTCGTCCTGTGAGAGGGCATCTAGTACCCCTGAGAGCCAATCACACTCTCTCTCTCTGCTCCATCTAATGTACTCCTCTCTCACCTGCATTCACCCAAAAACACACAAAACTGAGCAAGTTAATATCCGAACAATACATAGAGAGTCATAAAAACGTGTAGAAATGTAAAAAATACAAGTGCAATCTTAAATATTAGTTCCTTTTGCAATCTATGCAAAACTGCCACCCTGAGCAGGGAGGCGGTTTTGTAACCACTGCCTTAAAGGTGGTGGTCGTGTAACTGCCGCCCTGAACATGGCGATGTTCATGTAACCGCCGCCCTGGCTAGTGCGGCGGTCGTGGTCCGAAAACCCACGAAGGTTTTTAATCTAAAAACACCTAAAAAGTCCCAAAAATGACCATTTAACCTAAAAATGGAGCCTACCCAATAGGCGCCCCCCCTAGATGGACCTTTTAACATAAGAATTTTCAAAAATAACCCCCCCATTACAAAGTATTCAGTGTTTCAAATTAAAGGGGGTAAAAACACAAAATTGAAGAAAACCAACCTGTGATCTAGCGGGGCAGTGTTCCGCACGTGGAGGCATAATCACGATCTCGCTGCAGATGTTTTGACTCTACTCACGCAAGAAACCGTCACCGTGGGTCCCAAAGCTCAAAAACAATCAAATCAACTTGCGCAAATGAATAGGAAAATGGGCCCACTTTCATACATATATAGCACTCTGTTTCATTTTAAAATGATTTTTCACAGGTTTGGAGCATTGATGGAGGTAAGTTCCTATCCCCACGCGAATGGTACGTTCTCGTTCCCTATTTTTTTTAGCGTTTATTTTTCAAACTATTGTATCTATCTGCACTTGAGTTCTCTCTTCGTTTTGCAGGTAGCAGGAATTTCGGATGGCGTCATTTCAACACACAGACGTGTCAGGTATAACTTCTAACTTCCCATTTCAGGATTGCCATACTCGGACCCACCGTTTTACGCCTCTTGATGGCTAAAATGCTTCTTCGATGGGGGCAATATGTACGTACCCAAAATTGTAAGGTACTGTACTGCTGGAACAGTGTAACAAGTGCCCCAATGATGATACATGTCTCCTCGCAAGGTGTTCGGGATCCGGAAAAGCCCTCGGAGTATGCGTTAACATCCCGCATGCCCCGCTTAGCCCCTGCATCCTTTGTTTTCCCCTTATTTCCTCTTTTCTTGGCCTTTTTACCCTTCAGTTACGAAACCGCCGCCCTACTCAGAGCGGCAGTCCTGCACGCATTTTCTAGAAAGCGCTTTGACGCAACTCACGTAAAATATCAACGTTTCACCAGCTTTCCTTGCTGACTTGGGCATGCATTTATGTTTTCGGTCCCCTGGAATAGTGTTTGGCATTGTTTATGGTTTAAGAGTTCGTGTGGTTTTGATTTTGGGTGAATGTGGAAAGATATAACTAATGGTTTGTTCTGCACAAAACAAATGGTCTGATATTTTTCTCTCATCTCTCATTTTCCATAGTTCATTTTATCGCTTCATTTAGAAGCCATGTTTCAGTCATTTGCATGCTTAGTTATATTGTTCAGCTATGGAAGCCAACATATCCATCCTGTGTAAAGGCAGTGCTGTTATTCACCAATACATTTAGAGTATTTAAATAGCTTAGGAAGCCATTAAGTTGCAGGTTTTGCTCTTCAAAACATGATAGTTTCAGTTCTGGTCGATTTATGTTGCATTGACTCGCAATAAAATCCCGATAGGGAATGCATAATCCAAGCTCGGTACTCTTCGCTATCCCTCTCCTACTCACATTTTCAGTTGTATTCTGAGCTGTCCTTATCACAAATATCTATTTCTGTGTGCTAGCATTACACGCTTTCTGTGTTGATCCAAATATGTGATATGATAAGAACAAGGAGATCCATACTGCCCTGGCAGACTAGACTCGCACACACACCATTGAATTAGCCACTGTTTTTGCGGAATCTAGATTCTAGCTTTATCAAAAGTTCTAGTTAGAAATCATATCAAATGAATAGTTAATTGCTTTTATTTTCGATCAAATTTCTATTCTAGATATTGCGGGAAGCTATGAGGATTGATAGTTTCTGAGAAACTTTATGATTCACTCCTCACTTTGAGGTAGGATCGAGAATCTTGCAAGTAGATTAGGAAAGTTATTGCATATTTAGAGTAAATCTACCAATCACACAGACAGATAACTACACTGTATCTTGTTGTTGAAATTATTATTTAGTGTTATTTCTAGATACGTTTAAAATAGTGCTTTCCTTAAAACTCTTAAAAGATTTTCACAAAAATAGAGGTTATATTGTTTTAGATTTAGTCCCCGTATTAGAATTACGTTGTTACAGTTAGATTACATTTTGTTGTGTAGACAATCACGGACCTTAAGAGCCCAGGGAATACATATTTGAGCCAATCGTGCCTCCAACCAAACTTGTCATAGCCATAGTGCCATAGACCAAAACCTAAGAATACAAGTATTCAAACAACAACAGATTGATAAATGATAATTCTCAGTTGAGAGGGTTATTAGTTAAACATAGAAGATGAACAAGCACACCATTGTTGGTGCTTCAATCAACCAACTACAGATTACCCTATAGACAAACTCACAATGATTTTAGAAGGGTTCGAAAGAGAACAAACCTTTTGGTTGTGATCCTTTGGTCCCACAGCCAGGTGCAGGAGACACTCTCACTGACATAGATACTAGTCTAAGGATCCAGTGCATGAACGCCGTGAGATATTCTGAGGAAACTCACGCAGAGTAATTGGTCCAAAAAATAGAGCTGATGAAGCATATGATTACTGGATCTAGGGAATAGGACTGATTTCGTATTGACCATAACATACCGCAACAACCAAGAGGTCTAACGGTTTGTGATCCACTAATTCCCCCAACCTAACTAATCCACAAATCAATCGATATAAACACTGCCTATGCAAACTAGTATTCTCAATCCACTCCACTTTCCACCCCATCGTCATCGCAAAATTACTCCTTACTAGATATAGTCTCTACGAAGCTAGAATTCTGGACTATCCAGAGAACGTCCATAAGTCTATTGTTTTCCACCATCCACCATATGACCTTACTGGAGACAACACGAAACTATCCCAGGTCCATTCCCAGCGTATTCCACAACCCATAGTGAATCACATCCAGCAGCTCGATATTGATTGGAGCCTTCGAGCAGTCAGTATCCTTTTCCTCCTTCCGATCGATCTATTACAACAGTCCAAGTTTAGAAGGCTTTCTTTTCCTTAGATTCACAATTCTGTTCCGTTGCGTGTCGAAGACATTAGCCTTCCTAACTATTTGTTCTGCCTCCCATCCTATTCCCCATCCCCCACCGGCTATTCGTCACGACCTCGGGAAGGTCGGGTCGCGGAAGAGTTGCCCATGATTCCTACGCTCTCTTATTCGCTTTCCGGCAACTTGTCCCTTGGTTTGATTTTTTTTGTTTACAACTCATTCAAGGTTTATTTTGCTGATATAAATGACGGGCCTAGCTGTACTAGTTTGAGGCTGAATGGTCCTAGAAATTTACTCATTGTCTCTGATATCACTAGCTAAGTTCCCCTAATTCTGAGTTACTTTCAATGAACCTCCGCAACTCTTTTGAGTTATGAAGAAGTATAAGCCTCACTATTTCTTTTGATTTGTAGGGGTGGATGGGATTTAATCAGGAGTTTGACTCGTTTAGGAGCTTCTCATTACTAGATATAGAGCTGGTGGATTTGGTGGCAAGTTTTCCTACCTAGATGAAACAATTCTCTACTTTGAATTAATTATTTTGTAGGACCCCTGGAAGCCGTTGTGTCCTCCCTTGATTGGATCACATGGTTATGTATTAATTTTATAGGTCCTTCAGGAAATAAAGGAATTATCCCTTTGTATGTTTATCCGGACATCTATCGGAATCTCTTGTCCCATGTCTACTAGAAATGGAAGTTAAATCTATCATTTGCTGTTTGGATATTGCTTGATTGTTTTCACTTGTTTCAATAAAGACATTGTCTTGCCTCTTTCTAAACTTATTGTGCAAAGAGTTGAAAACATTGGTTCCAATTCTGATTACCAATTGTGTTAGGCTCCTAAAAACC
>CM034155.1:335283368-335300080 GCA_019776745.2 Taxus chinensis | reverse complement strand
TAGTTAAAGTACTTTAGGAAGGCTTTTGAAACGGTAAAAGTTTATAACTTTTTCATTTGAATCCCTTTGTTCCTCTAGATAAATTGTCCCTAGGTGTCTGTAGTGATTGTAAACGTGATACTTCATAGGGGCATAGTTGCCCCCATAAGACTGTTTTTTTAAGTTAATATATCCTGGAAACTGATCAAGTATTTATGAAAGAAACGTTGATGAATATTTACCAATATTATAAAGTTCTTGGAGGCAGTTGAAAGCACATAACTGTCTTGAAAAACTTGCTCATACAATTTATTTAAAATTGAGGGTATAAGAGAAATGAACTGAGTTATTGTGTGCATGGTTAAAAAACTCTTGTAGTAATGAATCCCTAAGTCCAAATTATGTGTCCTTGCACTATAAATTATTCTAAAATAATGTCAATTTGATAGCGATTTTCACGTACATGCAACTTATTTTAGAGTAATGAGTGTGTTGGGTTAGAAAATAATGTCATAATGGCATATCCCGTAAAGAAACCTAGGATTATTTTTGATGTTTTCAAATTATGTCAAAGAAACCTAGGGTCGTTCTGTCACCATTAGCAATCTAAATGCTGCATTTATCATTCTCTGGCAGAATACAGGAATGTTTGTGTGGCAAATATTTATGCAAGTCCCTGATACTCTTCTTTCAAAGTATGGATAAACAATGTGTGATATAGAAATCCTTCATGTTCAATCTCAAATACTTCATCATATGATAAAAAGCTTTAGATGTTGAATCCACCCATTATAGCCGTATTAACTTTCGTAGGAACTTTGGCAAAAATTTTGTTCCTTACTTCGGGGGAACTACATTTGGATAACCAAACATTAGAATCGTAAAGGGTATAGGGGAAAAAGGTGGTCTGACAATGGCAAAAGGGGTCTAGCGTGGGTGAAAGCGGCCATGTTGTTTTAAGGAGGAGGGGTGAAAATGATAGGGGCAGAGGGATTTGAAACACAGGGGTAGAAATTCAAAATGGATCCCATAAAGGTTGTTTCTAGGAAATCCATATAAACTTTCTGAAAAGACAGGGTTAGATGAAAAGAAAACTTTCAAAATCAAATGAAAGCCCCTTTCCCAGTGAGTTAAATTCCACAAGAGGCTACCTATTCAGAAGCACTTGAATGGCAGATTCAATAAAGGCGATCCCTTTCAGCAATGGTAGATCCCCTTGCTTGTTATGAATTCCAAAAAACTCTCCAAGATTTTTTCCTTCTGATTATTTTCCATAGCTCTGGAAATAATGTCCTAGAAGGATCCCTCGAAATAACGACTTCTTCCTTCCATATGGTAAAGGTTAGTAAAAAAAATTACCTAACAGTAGTTAAGGGACATGGATTCCTTATATCAGATCAAGAGGGAGTCACCAAAGGATTTCACTTAGTGTGTAGATGCACTAAAGATGATTGTCAAAGTTTTTCAAACACTAGAAACTGGAAAGGAAAGACTCTAATTTTTTCGTTCCCAGATTATCAAATGGAAAGCTAGTGAACTAGTTGAAACTGAAAGAACTGTGCACAACACTCTTGGAATATATAAGAAGTGTTTAACCATCGGTTCCTTAATATGAATGCATCACTCATCCTCCCTGGCAATGCTCTATAAGGTGTTGTACCCAATTGATTTTCCTTCAAATTCTGAGCAGCATCACAGGTTTAGCAAGAAGCTCAGAGATAGAAGATCATGATGATCTTCTGAGCTGGGGATGGGCTCTAACTATCCCTTGTCTCAGATGTGGAGAAATGGATACACCGCCTCAAGAGGATTTGATCTATCCTCCACTAGTTTAGGTTTGTGCCTTTTTTTTCAACCATGGTAAAAGAAACCTTTCTGTAGCCTTTTTTTATGGAGGAGATGAAGATAATCCTTCCCAATGAAGTTTGTTAGGAGACCTTGAAGAAATTATGAGATCAATGAACAACATATAACTCTCACGATTTGTCCTCTAGATAGTGGAGATATTCTCTAGGCAAGGTTTTAGGCTACTAAGATATTTGGAAGCCTAATTATTATTTTTTTGTTTTTAGCATTAAATGTGTGGATTTTTATGGGTCGATAGTTATTTTGAATGAATTTTGGTTGGGAGGTGAGCAAGATAAGTTGATTTTTTTGGTTTGTTATACAAATCTTTGAGAACCTTTTGTAAAATGGAAAACTTAGCCAACAAATGCAACTAATGAGCTCAAATGTTTCTTTAATCAGAAATCTGTGCTTCACTAGAGGCCCATATTAGCACTTTTTCATAAAAATATTATGAGATATATAAGAAGAATTGAGTTGGAAACCAAACAAAAAATCAATAGCTTGACCCAATCACGCCTGAGGTACACCTAGAGCTTACAAACAAAACTGTCATCGGTGAGGAAAATTGATTAAATCGTTTATTTCACTCCAAGATGAAGGTCTTCTGAGAATGAAATTGTATATTCCCACTTAACTATCACAGGTTGATACCTATGTGATGAAGATAGATTTTGATACATCTTCAATAGAACAAGAAAACTATTTGTAGACATTCAGAAGTAAAGCCACACATTTTTCATAGATCCACACAAATACTCGAGTTTGATAATTTAATCAGCACAGAAAGTTTTTATTTAGAACAATCTCAGATATTTTCACGGCTATAGAACTCAACCACCTTGACATGAGCAAATTCAATCCAAAAGAATATATTAGTCTTCTCAATCATCTTCTCAAAAAAGGATGGGGCTCTACCAGCCTTTTTTCTATTAGGAAAAATCAGTCCGACCCCTTCACACACTCCCCAACCAACTACATTTGCATGATAATTTGTTCCTTTATAAAATTTTCCCTCCAAAATAATAGACATTGAGTGCCAGTGCCACCAAGTTCTTGCAATGATCACAATCACGATTCCCATAATCAGATCTACAAAAAGTCGCCAGTGGCTCAGGGGGTAGATCTCTTCGAAAAATCTCCCGCATTCAAATTTTTCCTCTAGCAAATCACTCTTTCCTTTATTATCTCTCAACCACTTCCACCCTAATCTATAAAATGTGGTTTCCTTGTTATGCCGGAGAATACAATAGAATCAATCGATCTTGATAGTTAGACCATTTAATGGTGAAAGACATCTCCAGATCTCTCCCCCCACCAAACTTAGATATCAAAATTAACTCTCCTCTCTGTTTGGCGTGTATGAAATACGCCAAGAAATTAATGAAGACTCCACCATATTTATGAGCTTTTTAAAAATGGGTGTAAAAAATTAGATTTACGACACAACATCCCCCCCCCCCCCCCCCCCTACCGTTGATCTTCACTTTGAATTTAAGCCTCGCACATTAAAGATTTCAATTTTTAAAAACAGGCTCGGGGTTTCCTTTGACTTTTTAGCAAGAACCTTTTCAAAAAATGGAAATTTTCCATGTTTCTCCTCACCTACCCTCCTCACCTACCCCCTTGAATAAAGTATCTTGACACGTGTCCCTAATGTGGGTCCTATTTGAACCACTCTCCGTTTTTCTTTTAACTCCCTTTTCCTAAAAATTTTTTTCCAAATTTCCCCCAAGATTTCCGCACCTCTGCCATTGACTGGAGCAAAGCTTTACCTTTCCGCTATTGGGCTTGCAGGCCATTTTTTGATATTTTAAAACCCTTTTTAGAATAAGAGGAAAATTTTTAAGCGGGCCCCCTAATGATCTGCTTTCCTTGCCCCTTTTGGCTTTGGTAACTCCACGCGTCACAATTTTTTCACATCTAGATGGTCGCAAAATTTGAGACCTTGAAAGAGCGTGGGCTCCCACATGTCTTGGCTTGAAAAACTTTTTGAAGGCTTAAAATGCTCAGCGGAAGGCGCTAGTGTCAGAGTCTGAGAAATCTCCTTTGCTATTGAAAAGTCGCAAGAAAACTGGAAGTGAGCAGAGCCTCTAAGTGTCCTCCTAGTGCTTCTTTAAAATGAAACTCAGGGCCCCGGTACCCCCCAAACATTACACGTTTCCTCCATGTGTCCTAGCCTCCCAAAACTTTTGATAAAGTATAAGTATTGGAAGACCCGGCCGGAAGCCTCCAGTGTCTCATGGCGCAATTTCAAATGTGCCCAAACAAAACCTTGAATGAAGTGTGGGTTCAAACCACGTTGTCCCTATCCCGCATACTGTATTAGCTACATAAAAATTTGTCTAAGTCAAAGTGGAGCAGCGGAGACCTCCACGTGTCCTCTCGGTGCTACTCTAAGGCCAAACCAAAAAGTAGATCTTCAAATGTGTGTCATTCCTCAATGATCTAGTTTTTAAGTTAAGACGATTTATAAAATTATGAAGTACCCCACTGATCCATGTCTATCCAAAAGAGGCCACATTCCCTGTCGATGCTAGGATACAAATTTCACCGGGAGAAATACCCATCAAACCGTAAAATTTAGAAAAATGATCATTCGAGCCCGGGGATGAAATTTTCTCTTAGGCAAGAGAATTTAGAAATGTTAGAAGGCTCAAATACATTATTTAGAGATGCATCCATTCATTTTTCTTCAAGTATTTAGGGTTAAAATGACAAGGACACAAAATCTTGACTGTGAGAGACAGAAAGAACGGGAAAGCCTAGGTTTTTTGATAAACAGAGAATGGGAGACCCAAAATACAGATCCCATCAAAGGAACAGAGAAATGAGGAAACATAAATGGACCCAGGAACATATTAATTATGGAAAATAAAAGAAATCAGAGATCTCCTAGGCACAACGCAGGGGGAATAAAATATGGTAGAATCCGTAAATCTATTTATTGCAAAGGTAGAATGGGGTGAGACTATTTTGAGCACCAACATCGGCTTTGACTCGGGGATGGGCACTCCCTGTGAGTGCCACAAGAACAACGGTAGACCAAGTGCCAAAAATATCCATTGGGTAAAGGAGTCAGCTTACAGAGTAGAGAAATAGAGCCATCTTCCAAAAATGAACAGAGAAACCAAGAAAAATAGGTCACCAAGGACTAGAGCGAGTGAATCAATCCAAAGATGTTCACTGTACAAAATATGTTCACCTTGATTATGGGGAATCAATCCAAGAAATGCTTCAAATGCCTGCCATTAACAGGAAATTCAAGCAATTCACCATCCAAATCCTTCAAGAAGAAGGTATGTTCACCAATCCTAATATCAATGGAGTAAGGGCCTATCCATAATGAGAAACTTTTTCCATGCTTGCCCTTATCCTCATGTCTTCTATCCCATAGTAGCACAATATCTCTAACACTGAAAGCTTTGGGAGTAACCTTCTTGTCTAATAAATTCTTCATCTTTTCTCTAAATTTTACATGCCTTTGGTGGGATGCCCTCCTTTCTTCATCAAGTTCAACAATCTAGTTAATGTAAGCCTCATAAGGACTCACTTCTTGATCATCTAGTTGTTGAATGAACTGATATGAGGATAATTGCATATCCAGGGGAAGCATGGCCTGATTTCCATACACCCAACTCAAATGAAATCTTCTAGTGCTCTTTTTAACAGTGCTTCTACTCATCTCAAACAACAAACTTCAACTGTTCACCCCATTTTATCTTTTTCAGCTCCAAGGTTCTTCTGATAATCTTCAAAGTTTTTACTTACTGGACTCAGCTTGTCCATTCCCTTGGGGGTTGTAATTAGAGGCATATGTCAAGTTGATCCCATATTCTTTACACATTTCCACCAACGGTTTATCTCTAAAGCTCATGGAATTGTCAACAACAATCATGACTGGCACCCCGAACTTGTAGATGATGTGGTTTAGCACAAATTCCATGACAATTTGGTGTGTTGCCTTCTGGTGGGGACTGTGTCCACCCATTTAGTAAAGTAATCAGTGGATACAAAGAATCCACTTATGGCCAACACATCTGAAGGGTTTGAAATCTCACCAATGAAATCCATTCCCCCATTGCTTCAAGGGAGATTCAATATGATTTACAGGTTGCAAATGGAAGGGAGCATGATAGCTTTCAGTATTACAAAGATAGTGATGGAAACTCTCACATCTTCTAACCAACAGGTTGTATCCTTGACTAGAGTTTACCACCAATAACTAGCCCTCGAGATCTTGTGTGTGGTGACTATTGCAGAAACATTCCCGCCACAATCTCCTCCATGGAGATCAACAATTATATTGGGGGCTTCTTCTTCAGTAATGCATCTTAAGAGGACTCCCTCTAGGTTCTTCCACACTAACCCATAATCAGTAATGACATAATTCTAGGAAGCTAACTTAAGGGATCTTTTTTGGTTCTTACTTAAATACTCAGGGTAGTTCAAATGCCTAAGATAAAAAATTACATCTTTGTACCACTCAGAACTCATCAAATTTTGAAAAAAATCTACCCTACCTTCTTCTACCTCATTTACCTCAATAGTTTGCAAGTTTCTCTCAGCCATAAGCTTAGCTAGGCCCAAACCTCTCACCAGCTTCGTGGTTTGGATATCCATGTCATATTCTTGAAACTTGTTCAAGCATCTGCATATTTTTCTTGAGACTTCAATCTCTGATAAGATGTCTTTCACCATGGTGTGGGGAACATAAGAAACGATATTAGAAATCAATATGTAAGGCCTAAAAACCTTTTTTCCTTTTACCAAGGAAAATGCTTGTTTCTCCATAATAGTGTATTTCAACTTAGCCCCTGCAATGCCTTACTGAAAAAGGTAATTAGTGTCTCAACCCCTTCATCATCCTTTTGCAGCAGGACATAAGCAATAATTTTCTTTGAAGCAAAAGAGAACAGTTGAAAGGGATTCTTATAATTTGAAGCTGTTAGAACAGGTGCATGCTTTAGTGCCTCTTTAATCCCATTGAAATATTGGATGGAAGCCTCCTCCCATTTGATGGCCTTTTCCTTTTTTAGAATGGAAGTGATTGGAATGGTCACTCAGCAAAGTTTGATATGAATCTCCTGATGAAGTTTATCTTCCCAAAGAAAGAATGAATTCATTTCTTGGTCCTTGGAATTGGGACCTCTGCTGCTGGCCTCTACCCTTTTGGATCAATCATTACCCCTTTCTTAGACACAACCAATTGTGGCCAGCATTGTGCCTTCTATCTGCACTCCAAAATGGCATTCTTTGGATTGAGTGAGATGCCATATTCTCTACAATCTTATCAGCATTTTTCTTCAAGTGTAGTAGGTGATCACTTCTCTCTTGGAAATACAGTTACATTATCTTGATAAACTGCAATAAACTCATGATGTAACTCGAAAAAGTAACATCCCATGCTCTTGAAAGTAAGCTCCAGCATTCAATCAAACTGAAGGCATCTAACATACACTATGTCCCCTAAGGAGAGTAAAGGTTTTGAATCCTTTCGAAATCCTTCACACAACTTGGTTATTCCCTAAGAAACCATCTCGGGTGGAGAGAAATTCGACCTGTCACCAACTACATGTTTTCCCATATTTGGTAACGGATAGTTATCCTTCGTTGCTTATCTATTAGATTCCTGAAGCTACACACATCCTGATGTCAACCAGTCTTCTTTCTGATGGTACTCTTAGGTTTACAACCCAAGAAGAATAACCTTGTGGGCTGAAAAATACACCATCTCCAGTTTTCTTTAGTTCTTCTTGCATTTAGAGAGATAAAATGATTGATTGGCTCTGGTTCTACCTCAACGGCTTTACATAGACTCTAAGAGGGAATCTTAAGTCAAAACATATTCTCTCTATATGCTTTAATTCATAATAAGTTCAAGCCATGCATCTTGATTTTTTTCAACTATTGATGTATGACTGCTTCCTCCTCCTTGCTGATATTAGTGCCTAACCAAATTTTCCTTCGGTTTTCCTTTTGTCCAAGATCATGCTCCTCAAAATCCTTGAGGCTGCCATATGCATTATAATGTATCAATATTATCAAAATTTGATTTCAAGATGCAACCAACCCTCTAGGATTGTATTAGTCTTTAGTTGGATGCTTACCCTTTCTAATTAGGTTTCCTTCCCGCTATTTGGCACTATCATGGCTACAAAGCAATGATTGATCAACAAACTCTCCCTTGTTCTGCAGAAATCTTCTTGATCTAAGTACATCATCAAATACTTGGCCAGTGTTTATGTTGTCAGGCCAGAGGGATTTTTTCAATACTTCCACATCTATATTCACAGATGGGGACACTTCACAATTGGCAAAACTAGACCCCACAATGCAAGATTTTCTACCAAGAGTCCATGTAACTTCCTATCATGTGGGAAAAGCATAATGTTTAATTAAATCAAACATCTGAATGAAATCCAAACTGAAGCTTTATTTTTTCATTCACTGATTTTTGTTGTGGCATAAAGTTTTCTGACTTGTTTTACAGTTAATTCCGAGTCTCCTTTGACCATGATGTCCTTGACACTATATTTTCCATCATCTTAAACCCACAACAATGCCTCATACTCAACAATGTTTTATTTGGCACTCAGTTGAGTTGAAGGAAAAAACAATTTTTTTTGACTTTGAGAAAGCAGAACAAAACCAACATACCATTCCCAAACTTGGAGCCACCCATTCAAAAAATAAGTCTAAGGAGGGCCCATCTGTTTCAAGGAATTTACTTTTCAATCTTGTGATCCCTTCCCATTAGCAAATCCTACAAATTTATCTGCATTAACACTTGTTGTACAATACCTCATAGGAGGCATTTTTGGGATCCTCAATAGGTGCACACCTCTTTCTTTTCCCCATACAACCGAACAAGGCTTGCCGCTCAATTGGGATGGTGGCATTTACTTTCATCTTATTGATCATGGTGGTTTGATTAGAATCTATGTTTTTTACCTCTGATACCAGAAAGAACAATCACCAAAGCAACAAGATAAAGGAACACAAACTCCAGATGTCACGATCCAATAAAAGCTAAGGTAAAAGGCAAGGGTACGAAACGAAGAAGAAGGATCACAACCAAACCCCCTCCCACTACTACTGAATGGGTATAAGTGGTGCTACAAATTTTATGAGTTTTCAAAACAACTACTCAAACACTACCAACTAACACTGGCTCCACCGAATATCTCCCCCACAAGAGATACTGTCAACATGCCAAAAGTGTCAAAATATAGATACAAAATCTATCAACAAACAATAGAGATACACTGCAACCTGTGCTAAAGAAAAATTATCCCCCCTCCCCTCCCCCCCCCCCCCCCTCGTCCCCAAACAAGAAGCATCACAATTCAGAAGTATAGAAATTGGAGCACGAGGCCGAATGGTGAGGATCCACGCCTGTAGAGTCCCTCCAATGAATGCCTATGTCCCTCCAATGAGTATCAGATATCCACCTCATCAACATTGATATAGAGAAGAAGATGCCTGCATATGACTTGGTGTAAATGGAAAATGGTGCATGCACAAGAACACTCGAATGTGTGTCAGGTTGATCATGTCTGACAACTAAATCTGTTTTCTCAGCTTGAGTGAGATGTAAGAACTCAGGTTTACTAGGATCCTCATAATATGCGAGCGAAACAACAAAAAAAGGAGCTCTGTCAATGTGTGGATATCCCAATGAAGTATCTGTTGAAAAATCAATGTTCAGCCGATGAATTCCACTTAACATTTGGAATCGAGGAATCAATACCCTGTTATGTCTACTAATGACTCTGCTATTGAGACCCATAGAATGGAGCATGCGAAGAACTGAATGCAATAGTATGCTTATCAAAAAATCCTGTGATGAGCAGAAGTAGGATACACAACAGGTGGTACTGTAATAGGAATAGATGTGGAAGATCATGCAAGTAACAATCCTCACAGGTTTAGAAGCCTCAAAAGCAGGTTCAAGGCTCACAGACTGGGCAGATCAATGTTAGTGGGTACAAGAGCAAACTACAAGTGGAACTAGGATAATGGATATGGTTGTCCACAAGCTGTGATGGTAGTTTGTAGGCTAGCAAGTTGTCTGCAGGGAGGTGGTAATTTGTATCCTTATGATGAATGGTGAATTGGTAGAAGATAATTTTGCTTCTTGAGTGATCTATTTCTTCCAAATATTTTACAATATCCTCTTAAGTCCACAATAACTTTTTAGAGAAAACCTATCATTCTCAAAATCCAATGATAGATCAAAAATGCAACTCCCAAAGTTTAGATGTCCAAGGCTTAGCCCGAAATTAACATCCACATTGATTCAACCCTCCTCCATATCTTGGCACTTTAAATTATATTTAATTCTCAAATACCATTTCTAATTGGAAAGAGCAGGAAAAAACAAGCACTTTTGCAAAAATGGCACTCAAAACCAGTTACCCCGATCAAAAGTTACAACTTTTAATATTTTGCTCTGTTATTTTATTTTATGTTCGACTAAAAAAAATAAATGTTGTTTGCCTTCCAACCACACAATAAAGTAAAGGGCTGAAATTTACGCACCTACTAGTAGAATCACAAGCTTTAAGCCCTCATATGACTATACCATATGACCAAGGGCTAAGGATTTTAAATGGGGCCTTGCTTAAATAGAAGGATTAACAATCTAAAACCAGTCAGGTCATCACACGATCAAGCCATAAATCAAGGAAATAACTAGTCAAGACCTAGATTTAGGAGAGAACTAGGCATCAAGGATCAGTCAATACATCGATCAAGGAAAGAACTAGTCAATACCATAGATCAATGAAAGAAGCTATACTAAACAACTAGATAATATCTCCTAATATCTAAATAAGATAAAAAAATATCCCACACATAAGTGGGTGAGGATAAATACAATAAGTAAATAAGTACCTAGGTGAACATGAGCTAAGTATATACCTATCTCAACTCATTAATGGTGGGCAAAATCTTATTTTCCCCCATACAACCTGACAAGGCTGCCCTCAATTGGGATGGTGGCATATGAAATGTCCATTTAGACAACGCACACCCCCCCCCCCCACATTTGCCACCCATTTCTAGACAATCGCATCCCCACTTGGCGGGGCAGTCAATAATGACAACATCAAATTTAAAATTTTACCTAGGTAGCTGTAGATGCACCACCAACCTACACCTCCCACTACTAGACCATCTATGGAATTCATGTAAGTGAACTTCCCATTTGATGGCCTTTTCCTTTTTTAGAATGGAAGTGAATTGGACTGGTCAACTCAGCAAAGTTTTGAAATTAGAATCTCCTATGAAGTTTATCTTCCCAAAGAACAGAAATGATTCTTTCCTTGTGGTCTTGGAATTGGGACCTTGCTGATGGCCTCTAACCCTTTTGGATCAATCATTACCCTTTCTTATGACACAACCAATTGTGGCCAGCATTGTGCCTTCTATCTGCACTCCAAAATGGCATTCTTTGGATTGAGTGAGATGCCATATTCTCTACAATCTTATCAGCATTTTTCTTCAAGTGTAGTAGGTGATCACTTCTCTCTTGGAAAATACAGTTACATTATCTTGATAAACTGCAATAAACTCATGATGTAACTCGAAAAAGTAACATCCCATGCTCTTGAAAGTAAGCTCCAGCATTCAATCAAACTGAAGGCATCTAACATACACTATGTCCCCTAAGGAGAGTAAAGGTTTTGAATCCTTTCGAAATCCTTCACACAACTTGGTTATTCCCTAAGAAACCATCTCGGGTGGAGAGAAATTCGACCTGTCACCAACTACATGTTTTCCCATATTTGGTAACGGATAGTTATCCTTCGTTGCTTATCTATTAGATTCCTGAAGCTACACACATCCTGATGTCAACCAGTCTTCTTTCTGATGGTACTCTTAGGTTTACAACCCAAGAAGAATAACCTTGTGGGCTGAAAAATACACCATCTCCAGTTTTCTTTAGTTCTTCTTGCATTTAGAGAGATAAAATGATTGATTGGCTCTGGTTCTACCTCAACGGCTTTACATAGACTCTAAGAGGGAATCTTAAGTCAAAACATATTCTCTCTATATGCTTTAATTCATAATAAGTTCAAGCCATGCATCTTGATTTTTTTCAACTATTGATGTATGACTGCTTCCTCCTCCTTGCTGATATTAGTGCCTAACCAAATTTTCCTTCGGTTTTCCTTTTGTCCAAGATCATGCTCCTCAAAATCCTTGAGGCTGCCATATGCATTATAATGTATCAATATTATCAAAATTTGATTTCAAGATGCAACCAACCCTCTAGGATTGTATTAGTCTTTAGTTGGATGCTTACCCTTTCTAATTAGGTTTCCTTCCCGCTATTTGGCACTATCATGGCTACAAAGCAATGATTGATCAACAAACTCTCCCTTGTTCTGCAGAAATCTTCTTGATCTAAGTACATCATCAAATACTTGGCCAGTGTTTATGTTGTCAGGCCAGAGGGATTTTTTCAATACTTCCACATCTATATTCACAGATGGGGACACTTCACAATTGGCAAAACTAGACCCCACAATGCAAGATTTTCTACCAAGAGTCCATGTAACTTCCTATCATGTGGGAAAAGCATAATGTTTAATTAATCAAACATCTGAATGAAATCCAAACTGAAGCTTTATTTTTTCATTCACTGATTTTTGTTGTGGCATAAAGTTTTCTGACTTGTTTTACAGTTAATTCCGAGTCTCCTTTGACCATGATGTCCTTGACACTATATTTTCCATCATCTTAAACCCACAACAATGCCTCATACTCAACAATGTTTTATTTGGCACTCAGTTGAGTTGAAGGAAAAAACAATTTTTTTTGACTTTGAGAAAGCAGAACAAAACCAACATACCATTCCCAAACTTGGAGCCACCCATTCAAAAAATAAGTCTAAGGAGGGCCCATCTGTTTCAAGGAATTTACTTTTCAATCTTGTGATCCCTTCCCATTAGCAAATCCTACAAATTTATCTGCATTAACACTTGTTGTACAATACCTCATAGGAGGCATTTTTGGGATCCTCAATAGGTGCACACCTCTTTCTTTTCCCCATACAACCGAACAAGGCTTGCCGCTCAATTGGGATGGTGGCATTTACTTTCATCTTATTGATCATGGTGGTTTGATTAGAATCTATGTTTTTTACCTCTGATACCAGAAAGAACAATCACCAAAGCAACAAGATAAAGGAACACAAACTCCAGATGTCACGATCCAATAAAAGCTAAGGTAAAAGGCAAGGGTACGAAACGAAGAAGAAGGATCACAACCAAACCCCCTCCCACTACTACTGAATGGGTATAAGTGGTGCTACAAATTTTATGAGTTTTCAAAACAACTACTCAAACACTACCAACTAACACTGGCTCCACCGAATATCTCCATCTGAATTTTTTTAGCATTAGGCCCTTAAATATTCAAATTAATTATTGGGAATTCAAATCTTGTACCATATTACTCTAAATGATAAGGAAGGAAGATAGGTCCGGTATGATGTTCAGTCCCAAAAAGTGGGGCAGTAGTCAAGTCACTTACCACCTCATTTAATTTCCCCTTGTGAGCCTCGTGAACAACCCATCATGAAAACATCATCATCATATCATCATCACCATCTGTTGTGTTTGTTGATCTTCTTTACAAGGAGCATGTGGCATGAAAATCTGTCACAACCAATCACTGAAATTTGTCTCCTCCATTTCCTCCACAACAACAACTCTGACAAAAGCCAAAGGATCAAAGCACCATTTGTTTTAACCTCCTTGGGGATTCCCTATTTCCTTCCAAATCCAATAGGTCCCTTATCTCTATCATTAATCTTTGGTGAGTTGTGAACCTATCTGGCCTACTAACTTTTGTTGACGCTTGAGTAACCGCTTTCCCAATTCTTCCCTCATCTTGGGCTATTTTATATAAAATTTCTTTACATCACCTGCCAAAGTCTTCACACATCACTCTTCAAATCTGCATCCTTCTGTTTGGGGTTTTTTCTGGTTACTAGCTTTACAAACAACATTAACACCCTCCCTTTTTAGGGAGTTCTAATTGCCTTGATATTATTCTCAATTTGTAGGCATGGTGAAATGTCTGTCCTCAAATTGCTAGGATTTTGTCCCTTTGATTAGTAGCATCCTTTTTATCAACTGCCTCTAATATTTTGATCAAACAATGATTCATCCCATGGCCTTATCCTAACAGGAAATCGCCTTAAGGTCTTTATTAACCTTGTTTTTGAAATCATGTACTAACTCATTAGGATTCTTTTTTATGTTTTCAATTCCTGTCAAAAGAAACGAGGATCAGTTCGGTCAGCATATTGCAATCTAAAAGCAGTTCTCATATTTGTCAAGAATCATGAATTATCTGGTAAAGCTTTATACCCAGTCCCTGGCATCCTCTTCCAAAGTTGGATAACAATTTGATTAAACTCCTTCATGTTCCATATCAAATTTTTCCATCATATTGATAAAAAGCTTTAGATGTTGATCACTATCATAGCATTGTTCACTTTCTCCTTCCTTGGAATTTGGTAGTTTGTTCTGTACTTCTTGGGGAACTACATTTGGATCATATCCTTCCTACAAAGTGTTATAGGTCCAAAGGTGTTTACAACAAAAGGGGGTCTGGGTGGAGCAAGTCCTGTTTGTTTGAGGAGGTGACGCCTGGAGGGTGAGAAATTGATAAGGGGAAGTGGTATTTGAAAACACAGGGGTATAAATTTTCAAATGGATATCCCCTAGGCCTTGTTACTTACTAGAAAACTTCTCCCTATCAAATTCTGAAAGTAGGGACACAAATTAGAACAACCTTTCAAAATAAATGAAGGCCGCATCCCCCCCATTTAGAGAATTCAAATCCCAAAGAGTGCTACCTGTTTTCAGAAGACACTTGAATTGTAGTTCTTCAGAATATGCGTCACTTTCCAAGTCAATCATTTAGATCCCCCTTTCTTGTCTACTCCTACGATTTCCAGCAGCTCTCCAAGCTTTTATTCCTTCTGATTTTACTTTTCTTACTCGTGGAAATAATGTCCTAGTAGGATCCCTAGAAAGTAAATACCTTCCTTCCTTCTAGATTTTCATAGGTAGTGTTCAAAATCTCACCTTGAAAGAGTTTAAGACATTTGTATTCATTAGAATCAGATCAACAATGGAGTCGCCACTAAGGATTCCACCTTAGTTTTGTAGATGTACTAATATGATCTGTCAAATGTTTGTTAACACTAGAAACTAGAAATGGAAAGAATTGGACTTTCTTTACCCAGATTTAATAAATGAAAGCTGTGCCTAGGGGGAAATAAAAAAAATGTACACCACACTGGAGTATGAAGAAGTGTTTTTCCAGGTCCTTATATGAACTACAATCACTATGGTGGTCCCGCAATGGAGCAGTAAGGTGTTTGAACCCAAATGATTCTCCTTCAAGTCTAAGCAACATCACAGATTAGTAGGAAGCTAGAGGTGACAGATCGATCATGAATGAGTCACTTTGTGTAGCTGTGGATGGGATCTACTGGCCCTTAGTCACACAAATGTGGAGAAATGATAGGGCAACCCTTAAGAGGATTTGTATCTATCCTCACTATTCTTAGTTGTGCCTTTCACCAAGGTAGAGACCCTTTTGTAGCCCCTGTTGTTTCTGGAGGAGAATGGAATATCCTTCCTAATGAAGTTGTTAAGGTAAGACCTTGAAGAAAATATAATCAATGCAAAAAAATATAGCTCTCACGATTTTGTCACTCTAGATAGTGGAAGATCTTCTCTAGGCAAGGTTCAGGCTAACTAAAGAATTTGGATCCTGATTTGTTTTTGACATGTTTGGTAGTAAAATTTGTGGCATTTTTATACACAACATGACCCACAGGGTCGTACGTCAGGATTAGTTATTATAATGAATTTGTAGGAGTGAAGAAGGAATAACGTTGATTATACCAAATCTTTGAGAACTTTTTGCAAAATGGAAACTAAAACCAACAAAATGGTGCCACAAACAAACTAACATGTTCTTTAAAACAAACCCAAATATTTGCTTCAAACAGAGGCCCAGATTATCCTTTTTTTTCATACAATCTAGATATTTTAACCTGAAGATCGAGTTGGAAAACCCCAAAACATCAGATCTGAGTCCCAATCATGCCTGAGGTATACCGAAAGGCTTACATACAATCTCGTCATGGATGAGAGAAAAGTGAATGTTAATAATTTATTTCTCTCCCAGATGAAAGTTCTTCTGAGAAATGAAATTAATAGATGCCACTAACTATCAAGGATTGATACCTGTGTGATTGAGACACATTTTGATATCATTGCCAATAGGAACAGAAAATTATTTGCAGACATTCAAAAGTAAAGCCACACATTTTACAAAAATCCACACAAAATAAATAGAGTGTTGATTACATTGATTAGTGGGGAAAGTTTCTAGAACAATCTTAGAGCTTGTCAATGTTGTACACTCACAACCACCTGAACATGATAAAATTAGAAAAAATAGTATACAACATGCTTCTCAATCCCAGCTTTCTCAAGAAGGATGGGCTCCTAATCAAGCCTTTTTTCTTCTATAGGAAAATCAGTCCTGGACCCTTCATCACACTCCAACCATTTTACATGATAAATTTGTGCCATTTATAACATACATTACAACAAGCCTTTTCAACCCACAAATCCAGACATTGATACCACAGTGCTTGCCATGATCCTTATCGTGAATTCCGAAATCATATTTGGAAAAAGTGCTCTGTGCAGGGAGGGCAGATCTCTTTCTTTGAAATCTCCTACAATTCAATTTTCCTCTAAAAAAATCCTCTTCCTTTGTTCACCAATCACTTTGTTCTTCCCCTAATTTGTCAAATCTGGTCTTGTGTTCTCAAGAGAAGAAAA
>CM034155.1:335191754-335282870 GCA_019776745.2 Taxus chinensis | reverse complement strand
GTAATGTGATAAATGTGTATATCTCTAGTGGTGGTGATGTGTGACATGTAGAAGAAATGTGCATGGACCCTATATCCTAAGTGTATACCACAAAAAATTGAATGTGGAGTGATGATTTAGTCTAAATCGTGTATCACTACAAGATGAATAGTACTGGTGATGGTGTAGCCTTAAGCATATGTCACTAAAAGATGAGTAGATGCTTATGATTTGTCTCTAAGCATACATCACTACATAATAGAAAAATGGAGTGGTGATCTAACCTAAGGTGTATATCACTACAAGATGATAGAATGATCGTGTGATGCTTGGAGTGTGAAAGGACATTATATATAGGATGTAATGTGATAATCCTAGAATGTGTACAATGTAATGTGTAGAATGACATGAGATGTATGTAAATAGACTAGTAATGTAATTTTAGACTCCTATGTGATGAATACTAGGATGAGATGGGATGTGCAAATACACCAATGTGGTAATGAAATAGACTAAGTACAAAATCTATGGTGTATGATGAATAATGTGTGATGAAATGTAATGTATAATGGCTATAATGTAGTGTTTACGGTTTAGTGTAGTATTAATCCTTCGATAGTCAAGTGTGTACCAAAACAGAAGAGTGTGGCATTGGGTAATGACGACATTATAATAATAATGAATCTACATATGCTATGAAACCGGTGTATGATAATGTAAAAGTGAGATATGCCTAGATGATAAGATTAGGGGGGATGTGGGATGTTATGCCTAGGAAGTGTATGGTAATGCATGTATAATGTGATAAATAATGTAGTACTATAAAAAAATTTGATATTGTTTCAATGATGTGAAATTATATGGTATGCATAATGAGCAATAGATTATTGTAGATGTCTGTAGGTAAAGATAGTAATGTAATGGATAAGTATTGTAATGTAAGATTAACTGGTGTTCTTTATTATAAATGACCCTTCAACAATCATATAAGAACATAAGAATATAAATGTGTCATCAGGAGGGTAGAGTGACAAGAGTCACCTATAAATGACCAAGTGTGTGTTTAGTGGTGGAAGCATGGTTATAAACAGTAATAGGAGCACCATGTGATTGTGGTGGCATTTGGAATGTGTCATGACTACTAGTAAGAGGATTAGTTGTTGGGATAAAATTAATTGGTTGGAGCTTAGAATTGAGAGGAGGCGAAGGGGTACTAACCTTTACAGGATATTTTTTAGGCAGACTTGGTAATTTCGTGGAGAACTTATTAGGAAGAGTTAGTGAACTAATTGCGGTAGGTGGTTAACTTGGTGATATCATTGGGGATTGGTTGGTCAAATCATGACTAATTGAAGAAGGATTAGCTTTAGGAGCCCATGTGGATGTAACCTTTTTAATAGGATGTTATGTATTAAATGAAACAAGACCTTGATGCTTAAGACTTTGGATTATACAATGTAAAGTATGAAAATCATTATCAGTATGTCCATTGATTAGATGATAATTGCAATATCGATGACCTTGATATTTTGCTAACTGATAAGGAGAAAAGCAATGATTTGGTAGTAGGTTGATTATCTGATGACTAAGGAGTTGAATATGAAAGTCATGTAGCATAGTATTATGGTCAAACATGAGAGGATCGAGAAATGACATGTTTTGAGGTTCAAGTAGATGACATGTAGTGGACATAGATTGAATAGGAAATGTAGAGGGATTAGAAACATGAGATTGAGAAGTATCCTTGAGCTATAGGATTATTGATCTAACAGATGTGATTGTAGTTTCCTTAGATTTCATAAACGATGTATGTGATTAAGAAACATCCTTAAGATATTGGATTTTAGATCTAAGAAATGTGATTGTGGATTTGATAGATTCCATAAGGGGAATATGCGATTGAGAAACATCCTTAGGTTGTTGACCATTAGATATAAGGGATGTGATTGTAGATTCCATGACAGCAGATTTGGCATATAAGGCTTGAATCCATTATAAGATGGGTTGGTTAGCTAGAGGGTAGTCAAGATTAGGGTTGACAAAGAAACAATGAAGCATATCACTTAATTTATGTGGAGGAATATTGTCATAATACTGCTTAGTGTCTAAGGATATTTGGAACACAACCTGACAAGCATGTTATTTCTTAAGTAAATTATATAAAGAGACTTAATGACCCATGATAGGGGAAAATTAGGATCATAAGTGTAAAGAGATTTGGGTTCACTAAAATGATTAACTAAAATTTCAATAATTTTTAGGAAGTGCAAGATAGTTAATCTAATCTAGGAGGACATATAAAAGAAGCAAATGAATGTACTAAGATAACATGTAAATTTTGTAAATGAAAGAAATTCATGTAATCCCATACCTAATGTGCAAGAAGGGAAAGGAATTAACTCAGTCGACAAGTGGATAGTGTTGGACTATGTCGCACTGGTACACAAAAAATAAGAAAGAAGGAACAACTATGCCACGGTGATGGAAATGATAGATTTGGGCAGTGCAGCTTTTCTGGGTTACTTGGTATAGGATTGGGGAGCCCACGGGTGATCTGGTATGAATTTTTGATGCATGAGTCTAGAAACATTACCTACAAATGGTTTTCACAGGGTCAAAAGGTGATACGTAACTATATCTTGCGGTCTCACTAAATTTTATACGGTGTGCCAAATGTTCAAAACATTCCAAGATGGCCTACAAGAGACATAATAGAAGTATCAAAAAAATAAAAAAATAAAATGTAGAATGAATGGGTTAGACTAACCTTAGTTGTGACATCAATGGGTCTACTAACTAATTTTTTCACTACATTTTAGACTAGGATGTAGTTCTCGTGTGTGTGTGTGTGTGCGCGCGCGCGCGCATGTCATGCCCTAGGTAATATTGTGCCATTAAATTTTTTTGAAGTAGCAAGAAATAACTAAATGTAGAAAATGTAATATAAGGTGTGCATGGAAGAGAACATAATCCCTCGCCCCATGAACTATGATGCAGATGTCCTAGCATTTTACTTGATGATGGAGCTATGTGGATTTAAATGCAATAGATGGATGCAACTATAGATGAAGTGATAGTATATATTAATGCTAGGTCCCTCATTATGGTCTCATAGCTTTATATTTATAGGGTTCTCTTGGTCCAATTTTGTAATTAACCCTGAAAAGGCCAACCACATAAAATATAAGAATGAAAAATGGCTAGAAAGGACCCAAAAAAAGGTGGGAAAGTGGAAAATAGACCAAGGAACCCCTAGGTGGGTCTAGGGTGCCAATGGGCACCCCAGTATAAAATTTAGGTGCCCTGGTTAGGGTTAAAGTGATCCATGTTCTTACAAAATGGTTAGGTAAATAGGTGTAATTATTCAAAAAATATGAAGTAAAATAAATAAAATCACCAAAACTATTGGGAATTAGGGACTGCGGAATAGTGCTATGATTTAATACAAACAAAATCATGCACACAGGATCTAAAAAATTCCCCAAAATCTACAGTAGTGGAAGTATAAACTAGAATAATCCAAATCAATACAAAGTACACACACATAACACAACATGTATTGTGGTTCACCCAATGTGCACTACGTCCACCAAAGATAGAGATCTCATATATATAATACAACAAGAGTACAAACCAACTCTTTAATACAAGAGTACAATGCATCTCTCCAAGAGTATCTCCTCTCCTTTAGATCTCTAAATGGATCTCCATGAGTGCACTACAACTGTGCCTCCAAACACCACCAGCACATCTCACATAACCAGGACTATTGCATCTCTCAACTTCTACCAAGTTCTCTATGGATCTGCAACAAGACCTCTTGCATGGGTCTACCAATGTGCAACCATGACTATGCACCAAGAAGTAAGTATGTCTCTCCATCACTGCATGCATAACCTATGAAAACATGAAGAAAACGTCCTCTACAATATCTATATCTACATGGATCAACAATACAATATGATCTCATGGATCTACAATACAAGACTAGATCTACATGGATCTATAATACAAGATCTCACCAACATGTGGATCTACAAGAAGAAACTATATGTTCTCTGCATATTATGCAAGCCATTACAATGAGAAAATAAATATACAAAGAAAATATAGTAGAAGATGTTACCCTCTTCTCACCATTCAGAGGTGCCTGTTGTTTCCTTGTGTCCAGATCCTTTCCATGGAGACTTTGTCTTCATGTAACTTGTTCTTTCTTTCTCTTCTTCTTCTTCTTCTTCGTCTTCATCCTCTCAATCTAGGAGAATCAAGGATCTAATTCAATACTTCTCTTAATTCTCTTCTAAACCCTAGCTTTCATGCTAATATAGGCATATATAAACTTAGGTCACTTAGCCATGCAATTACATCCTTTAAATCAGCTTTAATGCTAAAAATAGATCTAATTCCCGAGAGTTAGATAAAACAGTTCCGCATAGGTAACCGATGACGATTACTCCTTTCCTGACCAATGTCGGTCATAGGTGACTGATGCCGGTCCCTCCTAACCGATGACGGTTACTGTGTTTTCCAGCCACTTTGTAACACATACTTCAGTGAAGCTATTTGTCTCCACAACCTAGCAAAAATGACAGGGGTTAATTAGTAATTTCTTTCCTTCAGAACCTTCTAAATATTAGTATGAGACTGGGATAAATAAAATTCTAAATTGCAAGATTTTTTTACTACAAAGGGGAAGAATGAAATCTAGGGTTCTTAGTCCATATGTGGTGCTTTTCTGGTAATATCATAGTATTATGATCATTACAATAAATTATATATGACTTATCTATTATAATAATATATTTTTTATTTGTATTTTGTAGGAAAAATATGAAAATTAAAAGAAAGAAGTAGTTGTATTTGATTCAAATTTGAATAATTCTTGCAAAATCTTGAATGCATTTATAGACTTGAAGGGAAAAAATATTATTTAATAAAAAAATAATACATTGAGAAGGATAATAAAGGAGCATAAGATGAATCCAAATAAATTACTGAAATAAAATACATATGATGATCCATCACATTTTTCATCAGGATATGTTACGACAAAAGAGTAAAATATTATTGAAAATATGAATAGCATAGAGCAGGATTTGAAGGCATTAGGAGTTTCACTAGAAAGCACTATACAAAATGAAAAAAATCTGCCTGTTTTGGATGAAAAATATCAATCTTCCCTTATAAAAAATATGAACAAAAAATTAGTTTCACCATGTGACAAGTGTGTTGTCACAATTATGACATTGGTTTAGGATTAAAATTTTATAGCCAACCATTTTTTTACTATTTTATTTTATGTGGCAGATGTAAGGAAAACTATGATTCAAAATCATGGAAAGAAAACAAGATTCTCTCATTTTTTTCTTATATGAAAGAACATGCATGTAAGCTTTGAAAACAATTAACAACTCATCATTTTGTAATTATACTGGGAGGAAATGATTTATGAAAACTTGTATGTCTTCATAATGTAATACGCCTCTTTTTCGAATGAATACAAGTCTAAATATTAATTGGAACTATATTTACTGTCGTTTTGCATTTATTGAAAGTTTCCAACAATTTATTATGCATACATGTAATTAAATTTCTACTTACTATTAATGTTTTATATGTTACTATTAGGATATGTAAAGCATGGTTTAAGACATTTAGTGTGTGTTTGTTTAAAAGGATTTATGTTTCATGTAGAGATAAAATATTAATCAATAATCACATAAATGGATCAAAATAAATGACTATTTTTACTTCAATAATAAAACAAAATAAAAAATTAATTTGTTACAAGTAAAACAAAACAGTCTATTAAGACCAGTTAATTATCGTTAATAAATATGGAATCAATTAATATATCAAACCATTCTCAATAGCGGTAGGAATTTATACACAAAATTAGAACTCTAGTAATTGAAACAGTCCTGGAGAACTGATTCATTTGTGTCCCTAAATTCTATTTAATTGGTAGCGTGTACGATGGATGTGAAAGGATCCCCAGGATCAGTCATAATGTTACCGGCTACTCTTTTTTCTATAATTGTATTCCGTAATGTGAGTTCTCTCTCATAAGGAAAATTTTGCATAGAGTAACTTAATATGGATAATATCATACAAAATTCAAAATTTCTATACAATATATTATGCACTTTTGATTTTATAAAGGAAAATGCACTGAATACTCTTCCTTCTTCAATATATCTCAGAATCATGGCTTTACGAATTTCATATAGCTGAAAATACTTGTTCAAATCCTCTCATAAAATACTACTTCAATAAAGTTTCTTTCAATCTTCTAATGAAACCATATTCACTTGGATTTTCTAGAAACCAAAATTTCTCTAGCATTTTGGTGGAAAAAATATTTGACTGAGAACTCTATAACTTCTTATGTAAAATACCTTAAATAATAACTTTGTCTTTCTCTTCTCTCTTATAGACATGTTCCATTAGACTAGTCATGTATTTTATAAATAACGTACTGATGGATCTTTTAAGTATGCCTTGAGTTATATTGCAAAACCATGGATTCAAAAATCCCATTACTTCAAGTAATTTTTGTGTTTTGAATCCTTCGTAGATCTTTGTAGTTGAAGATTGAGAAATCATTTCCAATTTATTTCAAGTGTCTCATACTGTTGTTTACTTTAAATTACGTGTTACTATTACTTCTTTCATCACTGACCCATCCAAATTCTCTCTTCTCTTCAAATTATAAAGTGGTATCTCTTTCCGATGAGCTGATAGAAACTGATGATCATTTATATTGAATTTTAAGTAACAACATGGATTCTTAAAGCCTGTTAATGCATTCCAACATTAAAAAATTGGTCCCCGAAAGCTTCCATATGAAACACATAAATCATCTAGACTCATGCACACACATTTTCTTAGTCTTATGAAGTTTATTATGTAGATGCAATGATATTGAGCATGCTTCATCAAAACATTTATCTCATTCAATATTGGAAAAATACCACATAGTGTAAGTAAAGTTTCAATATTTGTTAGATGGTATAATAAATATTTAATTTGATCTAGGTCCATGTGCTATTCATAAAAAAACTTGTCAATGAAGGATATTCTTCAAATATTCTAGTAGTAGACTCATACATTGGAATCCATCTAACATCTATATCTTTGAGAATATTTCTCCCATCTATCGATCCAGTTGTAAATTTGTGAAATTCTAAAATTCTCTCTTGAATACTGTTATCTCAATTTCCACCCCCTGGCAAAATTCGATCACCCACGACCCCGTTAAGTAAAGAAATTCAAGAAACGGCTCTGTCGAATGAACCCATGCTTCAAACCCAACAAACCGGTTGCATGCGGGCTCTAAAATGGAATTGCAAGGAAGGAGAAGAGAAGGCAGTGTCAAAGAAGCTAGAGGCTCATAGGAAAATAAACGAAATGCTCAAAGTCTTCGGGCTTCATAAATGATTCAAAGGAGGCCCAAAATTGACTAAGCATAGGGAACCAGTGGACGGTGCCACGTGTTACATCAGCATAATTTCAAAGGAGCATCCCAAGAGGTGATCCCCAAACAGGTGCCAGCTCACCATGTGTTCAGGGCTAGAGAAAGTAGGAGTAGTCATTAAAAATTCAAAGATCTTGCGAAGGTTTCCACGTGTCAACCCGACGTATCTCCAAAGGTGAAATCCTAAGCAGGTTTTCAAATGAGTGTGGGCCTTCTACGTGTCCCAGGTCTAAAAAGGGGACAAAGTCAGGAGTTGAATAGTTAAAGCAGAGGCAGGTCGGTGAAAGGTGCCAAGTGTCAATGCAGCACACATTTAAAGGTAAAATTTGGGGTAGGTTTCCAAACAAGTGCCAAGCCTCCACGTGTCTTGGGTTAGACTTTTGGCCCGCCAAGAAAAGGGACTCAGTAAAAATACAAAGGAGCCCAAAAATCTTGCGGAAGGCGTCACGTGTATGTCTAGCATAGTTTTAAAATCATAAGGAAGGATCCATATCTCCAAGATGTGTGAGGCTGCCACGTGGACCCTATATGGACAGACTCTTTAAATATTAAGCGCCCGACCCAAGGAACTTCAAATGGCCATATCTTTTGATTAGAAACTCATCTTTAGGAAAGAGAAGACTTTTTGGAAACTTCTTGATATCCTCTATGCCATGAGAACATAAAATATCATTCTTAGCAAGCTCTAGTAGGTAAAAAATTAGAAAATGTATTCCATTCCATTAATACAAACCCTGATTTCTCTAGCTATCAAATCTGATTTGATTTGATCCGTCGAGGAACCATAATTTACAGATTGTGGGAAGATCCGCAGTAGAGCATTAAAGGGTGGTGGTTGAGATTTTAAAATAGCATTCAACACATATCTCAAGGTGGTTGAAGAAGGATTAAAATTCTTCCCTCTTCTCTCTCCTATTCTTCATATATATTATAATGAATGGGAATATTCAAAGGGTTGGTCGTTATTTCTCTTCTGCCCCCTCTCTCTTTCTTCCCTAGGGTAGAATGCGGAGTCCAAGCCTCCTCCCATGGCTCTGTAATGGTGTTTTCTTGCGTCTTTCCCAATGTTGATGCATTGTGTAACATTTTGGAGCAATAAAATCTATTTTGTGATGCATTTGTCCATCCTTGGCTTATTTTGTTGTCTCTTCTTACCTCTCATTGTCACAGGGTATAATGTGCATACTCTGATGTTCGTTGTAGGTTCTAGGGTTGTGCTTAATAGGTTTTGAAGTGTTGCTCTGTGTGAAATCTATCTCTGGTATGTGGTGCATTCTGACCACCCTCTCCTTTTCTCACCTCTCTCCACTTTAGGCAGTCAGGTCTATGATTTAACCACTTCCTTTTCTAGTGTAGGCTCTCTCTCTCTCTCTCTCTCTCTCTCTCTCTCTCTCTCTCTCCCCTTGGAATGGTTAGATTAGGATAGAATAGGTTCTTCCTGCACTGGAGTAGCTTGTGGTAGGTAGATTAGGAAGCAAGAACTGGCTTTCTCCAAAGGTCCATATGAAGTTTTGCAAGTCCTACAGCTTTAGATATGGTCCCATGTTGTGTAATCACACTGAATGCCCCACTCACCCAAGAGTCCATTAGGGGGTGCGGTGATTCTGCACTAACAACTACTTGAATAATATGCATACAAATCACATATCAACTCCTCCACTTTGACAACACTTTTAAATTTTTTCAAAATTTAATATGCCACATTCATTCTTTGAGCCATGCAATTAATTACGATCATATAGGGGGAAACGATTTTCTGTAGTCTTACACAGAGACCATTTTAGGCCCCTTGCATTACAACTACACCATCAGTTACTACACAAAATAACTTCATTCAACTATAAAAATCATCCATACCTACAATAAGCTTCAAACTTGACACCACCAATTTATAAATGTTTTTATAATTGTAATTTTCACTCATTTTATGAACTACTAAGAGATGGGGATTTATTACTTCATTTGCAAAAGTGTATGTATGAATACAAACCCATGAAGTATTGTCCAATGAAATAACCTCATAATTGAAAGGGAAATAAAAATTTTATTTTTGATAGCTTATTTTAGGGCTAGCGCGCTTAACTGCATGGCTCTGATACCAAACATTTTAGATCCTCCTCCACTAGAGAAAGAAATCTTGAAATTTCCCATCAGCTACTATCATACCAATGTGATTGTTGACATTTTGTAAGCCAATAACCTGATACAAAATTTTGTTATCTAATAAATCTAAAATGGGTCTTTCCTTTTTCAATATATGGAATATAGTACGCCAACAGCAACTTGAATAATTTTAGCAAGCATTTCAGTCTCCATAGCTTTGCTTAATTTTTCAATGATTGTGCCACCTTTTTCATTTAGACTTTTCAAACTCTTTATTATTTTTCATACTCTTCTATGTACTTTTACATGCACACTACTTGTTACATTTTTTTATTTATGAGATCTTACTATGTGCTTATCCTTTTACTTTTGAGAAATATATATTTCTGCACACTAGTTTTCAATGCAATCTAGTTTGAGTTACATTGTATGATCTTTCCCTTGGTTAAAAATATATATTTTACATAAACATTGAATTAGAATATCATTATAAATTTTGGGCTCCACAGGTTCAATAAAAGGATATTTGGCTACCAAGATAAACCTAAGAGTCCTTATTGTCAATTTTTGTCTCTTTCTTGTAACATTTTTTTCTTACATTCTTCAAATTAAACTTGTGCATCTAGGTTCTCATCAAGAAAATCTTGATCCTCTTATCTCTTTTTTATCAAAAGAGACATTGGAGTTAAATCCTCCTTTGAGGTTGGTTTTGGATGATAATTTGATGAATTTTCTCCTAGTTTTATGTCATCAAGATAACAGATTTTTCCATCAAGTAGATCATCTCGAAAAATATTAGTTTCATTAAAACTAAAAGGATAATCTGGAAAAATATTAGTTTTTTAAGGTGTTTGAGAAATGTCTCCACTTAAAAGTGTTACAAAAATAGTATTAATTATTTATTTGATTAATACCAGTAAATAAACATAAAACAATATTGCATAGGGTAAATACTCAATTTTAAGAAGAGGAGTGTAAGAAATATACAATACTAAAATACCTATTGTTATGGAAAAACCACTTTTGCCTGTGATTGCTCGAAAATCAATGGTTGAGTAATCCAGATTTCAGGCAGTTAAGCATGGAGTCAGCCCCAGAGTAGTTCTGGGACTGGGTGACCTCCCGGGATAACCCTCCAGATAAGGCCAACTTCCTATCCTATCATAGTGTCAACTAGTCCAAAGTACATAGAGTTGTAGATCTAACAACAATCTATTGTTTTCCCAAGGAGACGGAGTTCAATAAAATGCATGACAATTAAAAAATACTCTAAGGGAATGTGTTTCACCAAGGAATGTTGAACAACTTGCACAATAAATACAAAAGAACTAGAATCTTGCAATAGAAACAAAACAATATACATAATAACCTTGCACACAATGAAAGATAAGAAAGATGCAATAGAACACAGAAGAGGGTTTAAAACATTCACAGATCTGATTTCATTTCTCTCAAATTTTATACAATAAAATGACATGGTAAGGCAGAGGGCACAAATCTTTCATTACAATGTCTAATAGGGAGGTTTGGAATCTACGCAAATACCTCCCGCACGATAAGAAAAAGAAGTGAGGGGCATTTACAAAGTGTCCAACATTTTGAAATGAGCCCCTCATGACAATATATAGGAAGAATGAGAGAAGTGACAGAACTGAATTTGAAATATTTCTGGGAGGTCACCCAATCCATTAGAACTAACCTCCAACAATAATGGGTGCCACTGGCAAAACGCTTACTTACGTGTACTTTTCCTTGTTGGGGATAGAAGGAACCATATACCTTCATCATCTTGGTCGGTCACAAATCTGGAACATTCCTCTAAACTTACATGGTGGAGAGGGATCTGCTAATCGTGTTAATAAGCCTAGTCATAGTTGCCTAGAGGACACTGAGAGATTTCCAAAAAGTCCTTATTTTTTGCACGATCTGAGTTTCCAGGTCAAAATTTATGGCCATCTGAAGATCAGGTTACCATAGTGCAATACATGTGAGGAGGTTAATCTGACACTTTTCAAGAATTTCAAACTGGGAGGTCTTACCCTTCAAAATCCAGAACTTCAAGCTCTAGGGATGACACACTTTGGGATTTACCATATCTCCACACTGGTCATCAATCAGATGTATGAAACCTCTGAAATGTCACAACCTCGAAATAAAAAATTCGAACTGATGGGTTTCAAGCTTCAAGTTGTGATCTCATCATGTTAACTCAGGGCTGCTATGTTCCGAATTGCCAAAACTCCCGAAGGCTGAAATTCAGACTTTAGGTTTTAGACCTTTAGGTTTTTGGTGGTACACTGGGAATTCAAGCCCAACGGTTTTCATATTAAGAGGATTCAGGTTTTTGGTTTACGAGTTTTGGGAATTTTCTCGGATTTAGGTTTTTGGGGGTTCAATTATCCATCCTAGAACATGAAACCTCCAAAATGGGGAAAGCGGCACACTTTGAACTGTGGACTTCACGTTTTAGAATTTTCTGCTTAATTTTTGTGCCTCTTTTCGCTGAGTCCCCAAATTTTTCTTCGGCCTACCTCCGAGTGACCCCACCTTAGAAATCTGAATTTTGGACTTCAAAGACTCCTCATTTCCTAAACCAACTCGAACTCCTAAGCTCCTTTGCAATGCACTCAGACCACTTCAACTTGCTCAACTCAATCCCAAAACGTGAGCTCCCATGGCTGAATCAATCCTCTTATTTCCTCTTTGCAAGGTCATGTTTTTCCAAGTTCACTTAAGGGTAAAATAAGATAACACCTATATTTTCCACCAATCCTTTCACAACAATTCTTTTTTTTATTTTCCAAAATAGTAAAAAAAATGTCTTGTTACTCTTTATTTAATTGGCAATAACCTTCTTACCCTTATTTCTAGAATCCATGAGATCTGTCACTATGATAGCTATCCTTTTGACTTTTGAGCTAAATAGTATATTTCGACAGGGGTGACAGGCATTAGATATTCATTCAAAAAGAGACATCTGAGTTTGAGGTTACATTGTATGATCTTTCCCTTAGAGATTAAAAATACTAAGGCTATACAAATTTTACATAAATGGATTGAAGTTAGATAGTATGTAGTTATACAGGTTACCTTTGGATGAATAAGGCTTGGACAGGATTCAATAAAAGGATATTTGGACCACACGAAGCTGGATGGATTAGGGTTAGATGAATCACATTTCAGTGAATTTCAGTAGAAAATATCACAGATGGATGTTTGGAACTATATAGATAGCATTTGGACGCTTAGAGTTAGGTTGGATGAAGTTTAATAGATCAAGGTTGGATGATTGCACGAAAGAGCTTGGAGTTTTGACGGAAGTGGTTATTTGGTAGAGGTTGGAAGTATTGGAGTTATGTCGCAGAGCTTACAATTTGAACGATAGAGATTTGGCAATGAAGATTATATAGTTGAGGTTGGATGGAAGCACTATCAAAGTAGGGTGACAACCGCACTTATAGATTACAAAAAAATTTGGATGGCTATATATGTATTATACCTAGATTATATGTATAGTAACATAATTTGGAAAATATGTGCACATGTTGATTCGAAACGTTGGTGAATTACATGCAAAATTTAATTTATATGTGTAAATAGTAGGAAAAGTAAACCATACAAAGGACTTATCGGCCATTTTTTTTGGCGAACTAGGTGGCTTCTAACTACTGAATATTTTCCATTTCTAATTTCAATAAATCCGACTATTTGCGAGTTCATGAAAATTCACCACTAAAATTTTCCTTATCTTACTCAGTGATGGATTAGCAATAATTTTTTTATCATCGTTACTACGTTGATACTATGAACTTATGAAGTGATGAAATATTAAGAAAATTAGGTAAGATAAATTTACAGATACATGTTGGAAATTAATTTCTATTGAATTATGGAAGGATTCTAGACCTACAAAGATAGCCTTGATTTTGGAAACAATCGTAAATGAGTGAATGGATAAATGAGGAAATTGGAGAGCTTGATCATTCCGTTTTTGTAACTCACTGGAGTTAAATCCCAATTTATGTGTTAAGGATTATGGATGTTATTAACTTTTGAAATTGGCATTAAAATTCGTATGAGATAGTTATGGCCAACTTCCAATGGTATCCTTATAGCATACTTGTGATCAACTTCAGTGACATTTAATTGTAACATAGAGTTGTAGATCTAACAACAATGGTATACTAGTAATTCACACTAATATGTGTTGACGGAGTTTCAATAAAATTGCATGACCATATTAAAAACATACCCAAGGTCTAAGTTGAATGTGTTATCACCATATTGACTTATGTTTGTAACATACTTGCACATGATATATATTATCTCTTGTTTAAGATTTATTGTTGACATAGAATCTTTCACGCCTAGTTCACATTAAAATGGTGCACATTAATACTAGTGTGTGCACACAATGAAAGATAAGAAAGATGCAATAGAACACAGAAGAGGGTTTAAAACATTCACAGATCTGATTTCATTTCTCTCAAATTTTATACAATAAATCACATTTAAGGCAAAAGGCACAAATTTTTCATTACAATGTCTATTAGGGAGGTTTGGAATCTCCACAAAATCTCTTATAGATAAGAAAAAGAAGTGAGGGGCATTTACAAAGTGTCCAACATTTTGAAATGAGCCCCTCATTACAATATATAGGAAGAATGAGAGAAGGGAGAGAACAGAATTTGAAATATTTCTTCAATGACAAAAAATGCATTAAAATAACCTCCAACAATAATGGGTGCCACTACAAAACCCATACTTACGTGTACTTTTCCTTGTTGGGGAAAGAAGGAACCATATACCTTCATCATCTTGGTAGGTGAGAAATCTGGAACATTCCTCTAAAATTACATAGAGAGAAAAATTTGCTAATTTTTAAATGCCTAGTCATAGTTGTCTAGAGGACACTGAGAGATTTCCAAAAAGTCTTTATTTTTTGCAAATCTGAGTTTCCAGTCAAAATTTATGGCCATCTGAAGATAAGGTTACCATAGTGCAATAAATGTGAGTGGTTAATCTACCTTTTCAAACTCCAAACTTGTGTCTTACCCTCCAAAATCCAAAATTTCAAGCTTTTGGGATTCCAAACTTTGGGATTTACCATATCTCCACACTGTTCATCAATCAAATCCATGAAACCTCTGAAATGTCAAAACCTCGAAATAAAAAATTCAAACTTTGGGTTTCAAGCTTCAAGTTGTGACTTGTGTGCACTAGGGCTTCAATGTTCCGAAATGCCAAAACCCCGAAGGCTGAAATTCAGACTTTAGGTTTTAGACCTTTAGGTTTTTGGTGGTTTTGGGGATTCAGGTTTTGGGTTTTCGTGTTTTGTGGATTCAGGTTTTTGGTTTACGAGTTTTGGGGATTTTGGGGATTTAGGTTTTTGGGGGTTCAATTATCCTCCTAGCACATGAAACCTCCAAAATTTTGAAAGCCCAAAGTTTGAATTTTGGACTTCACGTTTTAGAATTTTCTGCTTAATTTTTGTGCCTCTTTTCGCTGAGTCCCCAAATTTTTCTTCGGCCTACCTCCGAGTGACCCCACCTTATTGCTGAGTCTGAATTTTGTTACTTCGAAGCTAGATCCTCATTATGGATAAACCAATCTCTGTATCAATCAGCCTCGCAGCAAACGGTTAACTATGCACTCAGACCATCATTCAACTTTACTCAACTCGCCCCCCAAAGAGGACAGTTGAGCTATCATTGGTTGCTCAAATCTCCCAACCTCTTATCTGGGCATCCTCCTCTTGCAAGGTAGACAATCAAAAATTATGTGGAATCCCAAGTTCATTGAAGGGTATCAAATAAGATAACACGCTATTGGAAAGGTTCTCCTCCAGGCTGGCAAGCTCCGGCTGGTCACAAGCAATTCTTCAGAATCTTCCTTCTTATTTCTGTCCATGCTCAAGATAGCTCGATTAAGGTTGTGGAAAAAATGTCAAAGTTAATCTTCTGTGGTCTGGAATTGAAGCAATAAAAGGATCCTTCTTGTGGACTGGAAAGAGGTTTGTAAACCAACTGCTCACGGTGGTCTTGGTCTTCGGAAAATAAATGAGATATTGGGGCCCTCCTAGCAAGTTAACTCACTTGAAATTTGGCTAAAGGTGATTCTTGTTCCACCCACAGGCTCCGTGCTAAGTATTTAGCAAACAATGAGATATCTCATTCCAAACTACAGGCTCCACCATATGGAGTTCCATTTGTAGAAAAATCCCCAATTTGTGCTGACAGTAGAGATTGAAATTACGGGAATGGGTAGTCTCATTGATTTCTGGAGGGACACTTGGATTGGTCGATGATCCCCTTGACGTCAACCCCTCTTAGGACCCTATCAAGAGAAGTATCATCAATATTCATGGTAGATTAGCTTCTGGTTATTGGCAGAGGGTTAATTCCATCCCCTCATGGGATATCAAGGAGTGGGAGGATATCAGCGACCTACAAAGAGACCTGCTATCCTCCCTTAGAGAGAAGCTCTCCACCATTTACATCCCGTATTCCCATAATGAAGATGAGATTATCTGGACTCTCTCCACTTCGGGCTCCTTTTCAGTTAGGGCTGCTTACCTCTCGATGCATTGTGCTGATGCGGGCCCCCCTCTTACAAAATTCTGGCCTAAGGAGATCACCCCAAAAATTGGTTTTTTCTCTTGGCTCTCCTCTAAAAATGCCTTCCTTTCTGGGGGGAACCTGAAGAGAAGGGGTTTTTTCCTCCCCCCCCTTCCCCCCACAAAATGTGTTCTATGTGCAAATGAAGTGGAATCCTCATCACATCTCCTGGTCCATTGCTCTTTCTCGCATGATATTTGGCAGTGGATCCTATCGAGATTCAGAGTCTTTTGGATCTTTCCAGATTCCATTCAGGACACCCTTTCTCAATGGCACTCCCCCTTCACTCATCCGATTCTAAAATTGGCTTGGAAACTCCTCCTCCCGCATGGTTTATGGGGCATATGGAAAGAAAGAAACAGAAGAATCTTCAAAGATAAGTGTCTCAATCTTGGACAGGTGGCTACTCAGATTGGCATGGCTCTCTAAGAAAATATCAACCTGACCACTTGGTCCAATTATCAGCAAAAACTGCAGTTCTGTCACACCCTGAGTGGCAGCAGTATTTATCCATTCCTTGCAAAAAAACCCATACTGATAGGAATTTGATTTGCTGGCTTCCCCCTCCAAGGGGATGGAGGAAAAACTCAACACGGATGGCGCTTCGAAAGGGAATCCAGGTATGTCCGGAGGAGGGGCCATTCTCCATTGCTATTCGGGTTTAATTGTTGCTGCTTCTGCCCATAATTTCAACTTTGGCTCCAACAACCGTGCAGAGGAATTAGCCATCCTCAAGGGTCTTGAGATGGCCATCAAGTTGGGCAATGATCCCCTTCAAGTGGAAAGTGACTCCTTCAACATCATAAACCTCCTCTGCTCCAATGACCCTGGACATTGGTCAATTAAAAACATCATTGCTGATATTAGAAGTATTCAAAGATCTTTTCTTCAAGTCCAATTCCAGCACGTCTTTCGGGAAGGTAATAGAGCGGCGGATCTTCTTGCTAATATGGGTGTCCTCATCGAAAATCAGCAAATTTGGACTGAGAATTTCCCGAATGAACTTTGTCAGATTGCCCAAAATGACACACTCCATGCTGACTGGTGGTTTTTGAAGCTGACTTGGGTTTCGGCTTGCCCGCCTTGGCCCTTTCAAATGGCGGGCGGTAAATACGGCAAATTTAATTGACATGACTCTTGACACGGGGGGTACTTGATTAAGGCGCCCTAGTAATGATGTAGCAAATCCCCGCACGAACGAGCTCTATGCGCACATTAATCATCCGAGGAGGGTGGCGTTAGGGTTTTAATTTAATTGCTGGTTTCCTGTTCAGGCTGGCTCTCGTCCACTCCTATCTCCGACTCTGTAACTGTTCTAATATTCTTCTCATGGGGGGGGCAATTGAAGCGCCTTGAGCCCGACAATTGTGAGTCGCTTAGGAATGATGGCGAGGTCTGGAATATCTTAGTGGGAAAATGGGATTTCTACTTTTCTGGAAAGAATGTCTGGTTACTCGGCCTTGGTTTCTTATGCTGTTACGGCTTCATGGTCAAGAGGACGTGTTCAAATTGGCATTGACACTAGGTTCACCATCTCAACGAACGCCATCGCTGATGCCACCGGGCTCCCTGCTGCGGGGCGATATTTACTACAGGCGTTCCCTTCACGCAGAGATTCAAGACTTCAACGCCCCGGGTGACAGGCCAAGGAAATATATGTATGGGCTATACCCGCGACTCTCTGACCTCGCCCCTGGGACAGAGTGGCGGAAGCCATTATGAGATACTTCACCATCGACGGAAGGTACCGTCTGGTTTTCGGCCCCCCATCTGTTTATTCTCTCCCACCTCCATTGGGGGAGAAAGATCAATTTAGCTGCCTTTCTTTTTCAATCGCTGGAACACTATTGTTATGCTGGCTCGGGAAGGTGAGGGAGTCATCCTTCACCAGGGTCTTCTCTACCTTCTTTTCTCCGTCGCCGCTTCCCACACTAACCTTCCGCTGTCCCACACTGACACTTTTTCCCACCCAAAATGGGTCGCCGCCGCCGCTCCCCCTCCCCTCCTTCTCGCCCCCTCTTCCTCTTCCCACCGTTCCTCTCGGCGCCGTCGCCGCCTGCTCCTTTCCTTTGGCTCGGATTCCGACGTGGCCATCGTGAGCCCCCCCCCGCAATGCCTCCATTCCCCGCTGCTATCCCCCCCTTTTCCTACGCCCATCTCATGCCTTTTCTTGGAGGATACCAATGCCAGTGGACGCGCTCCTTCTCCTGTCTCCAGCCCGGGTCTCTCTGGTGCGGCTGATTTGTTGGGACTTGCTCAACTGTACCCTGACTCCTCGGAAGAGAAGCAGGGTGACATCAATCAATTTGTGGCGGATCCCCCCTCTCATTCTGCTGGCTCTAAGGAACCCTCGGCTGTTAAAGATTCCACTGCTGACACTCCTCTCTCTACTCCTATTATGGACTGTGACACTGCTGATATTGATGCTATGACAAAAAGGACCATAGCAGAGCTGATATCATCTCCTCCATTCTGAGTAAACTGCAGCGTGCCTTCAAAGCTCTCAAAGCTTGGGGAGGACTTCACGAATTCTACCAGAGTGGCCTTAGCAAACGACTGTTCGGAGCTTCTCAAGTTGGCGAATCTCCTTGCAAACGATTCTGGCTCCCCTAGAGCTAAAGATGCTGTTTCTGAGCTGAAGAAGCTCATTTAGTTCCTTTTTCGACTTGTCTCTTCTTCGTTCTCCTTTTTGGAATCCTCTTGGGTTTTTTGTTTTGTTAATGTTATTGCTTGATCTGGCCTAATGGGCTTTTTGTATCAAGGTTGTGGGACCTTCTAAAACCCTCACTTTACCCAATATATTCCAAAAAAATATTGAAAGCTAAGAAATCCAATGAGTTCAGATTTAAAAGATACTAAATTTTTAGGAATCTATCTCCATAACACCTACACTACCAACTTAACAAATCCGACAATCTGCCTCCTTTAAAAAATACTTTGGCTAAGTGTTTTGGCTGCTATGGCAGAAACAATTAAATAAATAATTTAGCAAGGTTAGAGCAATTAAATGCACATGTCTTTAGAATACACAAGTTTATGTTGTATGCAAAAGCTTAACTTAAAATTTTTAAAACAATGGAAACAATTATTGGTATAAATAACACTAAATTATTTCTCTGGATGCTAATTGTACAACATTTTATTATTACAAAAATCATAATTATAATTCATTGCAACCAAAAATAAAATGTTATAATTTTCTTGCTCAATATTTATAATAGTAAAAGATTGAAAAATTAAACTCACCATAATTACAAAATTAGGCCTCAACTAATAAAAATAGAATTTTATAAACTCTAAACATAAAAGAATTGATCAAAATTGTAAATCACTATATACAAAAGATATCAAATTGAGTGGCGAACAGTGAGGGATTACAATCATATGTATATTGTTTTCCTTCGCCAGTATAATAACACCGAACAAACAACACTGAACAAACAACACAAATAATACTTCCACTCACATTAAGTACAAATAAGTACATGAAAAATGTGCGTTTCTTTTCATTACTTTTTTTTTCATAATTTTACGTGTGGAAAACGAGAAATAGCATGAAAAGGTAAAACTTGCAGTTGGAGTTGCGAACGTGGTGTACTAATCAGCATAATAAAAACTAACCGTGTAGATATTTAGTTTGAGTGTTGTAAGGAGTAAATATCGTTGGGAAAAGAGGATGTTAAGATTTCTCAAACCTGCATAATAAAATTCTAGTTTGTAATTACATAGTCATTTATTTTATCATATACATGTTGCTAACTGGCCGGATGCACCCCACCGTACGACATTTATCGAGAGAGACACCCAACGCTCACCATGCATATATTATTTAACCTTCAATATATCTTTTTCACACCTTTCATGTGATGCACATCTTTGGTTAAATGCCAAGCAAGAAACTTCTACAATTAAGAAGATTCGAAATATGTCTTTCACATAAATGTTTTAAAATCTTGGACTAATCCACTTAAAATCATAATTAAAATGAAGTACAAACTTTACGTTTTTATTTCTCCGGTAATAATTATTACCGGCTTTGTGTGAAGTGCTATATATGTGATCTAATATTTTCATTTACTACAGTCATCCAAATGAGTTGTAAGTAACTCTTAATAGTTTTCTTCAAATTTTCACTCCCTAAAATAAAAAGATGTGGCAAGATTCCCTCCTTAGACGAAGACAAAAATTTTAGAAGTTTGTTATGTATAGGTGGAATTGGCAATTAGTGATGAAAATTGATTTGAGTCTCACGAGGTTCACTCTTATGTCTCTTAGCTAAGATAGTCTCTCCTCATCCCTTTTCTCACTCACCTGCTTTCCTGTTGTTAGTGATGTCCCTACTCTTATAGCTTAAATATACCACAATGAAACCTTTTATCCATATTTGGAGTCTATCATTTGGAAAATAAAGATATAATTTATTCTAAAAAATTTTGGAAAGTTTGTAAATGAATAAATATAAATGTAAATAAATTTAATATTCAATATTTTTCTTTTAACATTTTTTTTAAATTGTTAATTTTTTTTTCTATAAATAATATTAACAAAAATTGATGTCCAATTAGATCAAATTTGACTTTTTGAAGTGTTGATTTCAACTTTTTGGATGAGGGTAAATGAGAGTTTTTTTTTAGACTCTACCCGGGTACAAAGAGGTCCAAAGACTTAGAGAGAACAATTAAGAAACATAGAAACTAGAAAGAGAGATTGGCCCCGGAGCACCAAAACCAAACGAAGACAATGAGAAAGAAGGCACGAGGGTCATTTTAAGAGTAGTAATTTTTAATAGTATCATTTTTTATTATGAACCACTTTCAACTCATCCACTGGCCCATCAACCTTAGGTTCAAATTGACATAGAAAGTGGACTTTAATAGAATTAATCGGCTAAAAGTTAACATTTAAAGGAGGAATATTCTCCTTAACCACTTCACAAGAATCATGTGCCTTAAAGGGCACCCCTATTTAACTTAGTGGAGTTTCAAGAATAGAATCAACTAACTACTCTAAATTTGTAGCTAACTCTAGATCCTCCTTTGCATTAACATCTAGTACAAAATGATCCAGGAGGGCATCTTTCCACGAGGTGGTTATCTCTCTCTTTTATTTCCTCATTTGATAATCTCCAATAATATGTCCCAAAATAAAGCGTCTTCTACATCTCAAAGGCAGTCTTGCATTATCAAGGTGTTGGGTCCAAGTTATATCTTGAACTTTTAGCTCTATGTAAGCATGAAGGTTATTTTAAGTATATAAATCGACAAGGATTCGCAAATAGGTTGTGATCGTAAATTCTATGGTGTGGGCATCAAAATACAAAAAAAATCTCAAAGTATTACCCATAGAAGAAAAATAATCAAAGTCCAAAAATTACAGTGATAAGTGTGGGTAATCGTGACGGGTTTGAATGAAAATTTTTCAGTGAGTGGGTTGAATGAAGGAAACCTGGGTTTCATGACTAAATAATGAGATTAGTACACCCACAAACTTTCAACGATTGCATCCTTATCACATATCTTAGAAAAAACAATAATAAAAACTCCCCTCGCATAAGTGTAGATGTCTAACCTACCTTCAAGTAGTGGAAGCAAGTGTTCAAAAATATAATCATGAAGGACTAAAAAACGAGTCACAAATCCACTAAAATTGTAAATTAGGACATGATCCTAGTAGTATGCTTCATATTCTACCACTTGCTCACCAAAAACCATGTAAGGGTTGTTGGCCACATGCTCCATAGGTTTGATGGGCATGTGTCTTTCACCATATCCCTTCTCAACCAAATCCATAAAAGAATGGTTGATAGCAGAAGAAGGGAGGACAATATTTTTGTCTGATACAACCCTATTCAGTTCCCTTTCCTTCCCTCTCATCCTTCCATTGCTATCACAGTTGGCCATGCTATCCATCATCAAAATTGTATCCATAACAAGGGAATGAGATAGAGATAAGTGAATGATTGAGTTTCATTTCATTGTTCTAGGAGATAGATGCTTAAAAATCAATAAGTGGAGTCTTCTTCATCTTATTATTCATATATCTAAAGCTATTTAATTATATAATATTTATTGACTGATTCCTAGTAGGTGAAGGTGTCTCTGACAAGTGGATGACATATTTATGCATGAAAATGTGATAACTATGTACAGTATAAGTATAATGTGGACTTAATCTAACATTCTCCCATATTACATTATTCTTACAAATGGAACCCTAAACAAATTAAATTTAATCTTACCTAAAGGATTAGTGAAAACATCTCTAATTTGGTCTTCAATAGGATAGTACTCAAGCTCGGTATTGTGGTTTAAGAGTTTTTCTTGAATATAGTGACACTAAAATTTAATATGTTTTGTTCTTTAACAATGAACTGGATTTTTGAAAAGATTTAACACACCTTGATTTTCATAGTATATGACTGGTAGTATGTCTTCAAGTATTCCCACATCTGCCAGAATACGACGTAGCCAAAAAAAAATTCACACAACCCCACATGCGAAATGATACTCAAATTTAGTTGGTGATTATGCAACAAATGTTTGCTTGTTACTGATCCAAGAAAATTGTCCTGATACGAAATTAAAAAAATATCCCTATGTTGATTTCATGTCATCAACAAATCCAACATAGTCTAAATTGGTATATCCTTATAATAATAATTTTGAGTTCTTCTTGTATTCCAAGCCATAATTGAGTATGCCTTGGGCATATCGTAGAACAATCTTTTATGTTGATCAATGATACTTCTTCAACTCCTACATGAACAGTGAAAGATAACTAAAAGAAATGAGAATGTCTACAATGGTAAAGGTAAAGTAAATGAGACATCTAAAAAAAATTCTGTAGCAAGTTCCATTCACATGAGGTGAATCCTTGAAATGGGAATGATGTAAAAAAAAATTTATTGAAATCAACATTCACTTGCAATATGTAATCCCATACTTTTAAAGTAGAGCCTTGGCATACTTCATCTGATTGACAAAGTTGGGATTTTCCTTATGCCATATCTCTAAGCAAAGACAATAGTTCAACAACCCCAAATCTGTCATCTCAAATATTTTTGGAAATCATTCTTTACTTCATCAATGAGCCTATCCACACTCCTTGTGATTACAAGATCATCTACATAAAGAATAAGAATAATAATCTCATTACCTATTTTATATGTGTACAAGTTAGAATATGAGGATCTACGCATGAATCTGTGCTAAAAGAGATGATCCTTGATCTTGGCGTACCATACCCATGATGTATGCTTGAATCAGTATAGATAGTTGATCAATAGACACAACTTTTGAGGATATTGTAAATCCCCAAATCCTTTTGGCTAGGTCATGCATACTTCTTCCTTCATACCAACATTCAAGAAATGAATTTTTATATCCATTTTTTGAATATTCAATCCCTTTTTTTTCTCCCAATACAAAAACAACCCTAATGGTCTTTATCTCTTTATTGCATGGAAATGTTTCATCAAAATCTATACTTTCCTTTTGAGCATAATATTTTACACCTAATCATTCTTTAAATTTATCGATGGATCCTTCTGCATTATACTTTGTCTTCAATAGCCATTTGTAACCGATGCGATTTTTTCCTGTAAGTAAATCAATGAGATCCCATGTATTATATTTAATTAATTAATCGTATTCATTTTCGATAGCCTTATTATAATGTGGCTCGATCAATGCTTATTAAATTAAATGTTGTTCATTATTTTCAATTATTAAGCACATTAAGGCGTGATTAATTTTATCTCTTTCTTGTCTTCTCATTCTAATGAATGCTAAAGAATATATATAAGTGAGTCAAAATGAGAGTCATTAAGCCCATTTTGGACAGGATTGCTGATTTTGTGGAGTGTTTTCCTCCAAATTCCCTAGATCAATGAACAATTCTCCTTGTAGCTCATCTTCTCTTCTAGAAGAATCATTATCATCATCTGGTTGTGAAAGTAATTTATGACAAGTAGCTAGCAAGGATTGCTTTTTCCTTAGTGGGTTGTATGATGAATCCTCAAATACCACATCAAGTCTTTTGTAAATATTATTTGTCTCTGGATCTATGAGATGATATGCCTTTGAGGTATGGTTTTATCCTAACAATATGCATTAGAGTGTCTTAGGCTCAACCTTCTTCATTTTCATCATGGGGATATTAATGTATGCAGTATAACCAAACACAAAAAGATGATATATTGATAGCATACAAATAATCTAATCGTCTTAGGGTGTTATACTCAGTAGTGGATTTGTAGATGACCTGCTTAGAATATATATCGCACTCTAAATTTTTTATACTGAATACTTATCCTCTAATCTTACCTTAGAAATCATGCAACAAAACACTTCTATAAATATACAATAGTGGTGTTCTATGAATAGATTTTGTTGAGTTGTATAGGGAGCCATCAAATGTAATTTGATGTTGTGCTACTTTAGGAAGGCCAAAAACTCATTCGAGGTGAATTACCTCCTATATATGAGTAGATCAGATGAATGCACTTGTTAGTATCATTCTCAACAACCTTCTTGAATATTTTTAATTTTGAAAATGTGTCACTCTTCTTTTTGAGAAAGAAGAACCATATTTTTTAAGAAACGTTATCTACAGACATTTGAAAATATTCTAGTCACTATATAGTGGGAGGTGGAAGTCCACAAAAATTCATGTGTATTACATTCAACCAATATCATATACAACATTATCATATACATAATAGAATTAATTACAATAATTCATTCTATTCATAAAAATATCATTAGAATTCTCTTAAAAATTACATTACCTTCAAAAAACATGTTAATCAAATACACAAGTGTCATTGTACTACTCCTATTCTCTGGGTACCTACAACCACCATAGGTTTAGTCTTAGAATTGGTATAGAAATCCCCTACACTCAAGCATAAATCAAAAATTCATCATTTCTAAAAAAAACAATTGAAGAGAAAAGAGAGGGAGAGATATGGAGAGAGAAGAATACAGAGTTCATTTCTCACGCATTCACACTTTCACATTCATTTGCACTTAACGTTTTAGTTCTAGAGAGAGAGAGAGTATAGATGAGAGGGAAATTTAAGTGTAATTTTATTTTCCATTCACAATGTCATAAACATTTTCATTTCATGTCCATTTTCATATCATTTCAAAACAATTTACACTACCCAATTCAAAAATCAAATAAATTATTATAGTCATTTCTAGAGAGAGAAGGGGGTTTAGAGAAAAAAAAACCATACATTTCAAAATTCATTTATACAAGATAAAAGATCAAATAATATTCTAAATAGAATTATGACAGTATTACGAGGTCACACTCGTGGCTAGAAGTCAAACAAGACTCTTATAAGGAGATTCTATCTAAAGTAGCAAGTTTATAAAAATCACCAAAATCACAAGAGTTCTTACAAATAGGATCTTAAATACTCTTGTGTTAAGTTGGATCGGAAATTTTTCATGATTCTTACTTAATCTCCCATGTATCGATAATTCATCATGTCTCATGAAAGTTGATTATGATAAGTAGAGATCAAGTTAGAAGGGAAAATTCAGAGCCAATTATCATAATTTCTTAACCAACTCTTGTCACATAGTGATAAATGGTCCCCAAAACCCACTTGTAAAACTAGTTTCCAAAGAAATTTTCATTAAAATAATGTGGGTTATGATTCTCTTGTTGGCATTCTAGAGGTAGATGGCAGTGGTTTTCATTTTTTCTCTAACTAAGTGAAAACCATAAGCTGAAACTGATCACATTTTATTAAAATGAACATGTAATTACAAGTGACTGTGAACTAGGTGGGCTTAGAAATTCGACATTTAAGGGCATTAATAAATTTTAGACGACTTGGTTAAGTTTCCCCATGGTTTCTCATGTTACGAGGCATCATGTAAGGAGTTTCAAGTTTGTAGTATATTTGGGTGAGGCGCTCTATGCGCCTAAATTTTGGGGTCATAATTTTTTATGTTTGACAGTTAAAAATTAAGGTTTTATCATTGGTTGGAGTTACATTTCCTAATGCTTAACATTTAATCTCAAAATTTAAGAAAAGATGAAATATGAAATTAGTCCAAGAGAAAAGGAAAATTCCATACCTATTTCACTAAAAAGTAGCGATCACTTCATTCGATGAGGCCTGTGTAACTTACCACATTCACCACACGCCAACCTTTAGACTAAGCATGGTGTGGTCCACAAAAATGAAAATTGGCTATAGTCTCACCACAGTTACCGGATGAGGTACAATGCCAACTTAACATTTTCTCCAAGAAAGAAAACCTGACACCAAGGCATACAATTGGTCCTCTAAGTTACCCCAATGCTTCATTTAGACACAACCAAGGAGGCACTAGAGAAATGAAACTGATTTATTTCAGAACCTACCCTTTCATTTTCTTGGAAATTTCTAAATCCTCTTAAAAAATCCATTTTTACATATCCCCTAGACAATACATTCCATAAAAGCACCTCTCTCAAACACCTTTTACAAAAGCAAACCATGAAAAATAATATTTATTATATGCATTTTGGAAAACATTTGCATGCCTTGAGTGTGGTTCCTTTTTAATTTTATGAGCAACCTAACCTGTCCCAAGGTTATTCAACAACTATTTTGCATGGATCCTATAATCAATAAATTTCCTGAGACCACTTGTTTTCCAACTATGCCACCAAGCATCGATTATCCCAAAATAATGCAAGGATGAATAAATAGGGGGTTTCACGCAAAGGGATAGTGTAAGAGGTAAGTCTCCAAAGACGTGTGGAATAGTAGGAAAGGGAACTTACCATGTCTAAACCCAATAAAAATACTCGAAAGAGATTAAAAATAGATGGAAATATAAATTAGTGGCTACAAAAGCCACATAGGATATAACATAGGTGCCTAGAAGAAAAAGGATCCAAACCAATACAGCTATACATTACACCAAATGAGGCATCTCCTCATCCTTAATCTTCTTCTTCCCTTACATACAACAAATAACACAGTGACAGGAAACAGTTTCATTTCAAATCACAAACAAATGAAACAACTTCAAGCATAGAAACATATCTAGATTAGTCAATTTTTACATAGTAAAATGAGGGGATATTCAGTTACAGATTTATCTTTGTGTGTAAGGATAATTGAACCCACATTGGAGCTGATTTTTATATGGTAATTAGTAGAGTTCCACTTGGCACAATTCCCCATCATGTTAAATTTATTAATTATGAGAGTCCAAAGCCATGCTTTACCATTGGTAGTAAAGCAGAGCTTGGACTTTTACACTCACTGTAACTATATAATAAATTCTAAATTTCTAATGTTAACTCGGGTTATTGTCATGATAAACACCTTGGATCTCAAAATAAAGTGATTGTATTAATTATGTAAGGAAAATACAAGTCTACATGGATGATAAGGATGAGTCACTCTCCACATGTTGTACGTTAACTCCTTCCATTCACCCACAAGACCACACATCCCCATACTTTTTCTTTTTTCAATAATGTTCTTATTTTTATTTTTTTTGTTTATGAGGCACTACATTTCCATACTCTTTTAAGATAATATTCCTTGATGTGACTAATCACCGAATCTCTAAGGATACATAAGAAAGATGGTAAAAATGGCATAAGTTGTTTAAAAAATCAACTAGATGGTACATCGTGGGCACAAGGAAGCAAACTAATTTTGGTAATATCTTAACTTTCAATGTTATGTGAAGATTGGTTGTTAGTCATATTTTACTTTATTAATAAATTACTTTTTTCCTTTACCTTATTTCTTAATCCCAATCTCTTAATATTCATTGTTTATAATTTTAATTGTCATATGTTTGTGGGTACGTAACAGTAAATAAGCTCAAGATGTCACAAACAATTCAACACAATGTTAATGACCCAAGATACATGATACTACATACTTTCATGACTGTATCACATCACAAGTCCTTCAATTCCACCTTATAAAGACAACAAGTAGTGCACAAAAAAAATTCCAACAAGATACAACACACACATGTGACAAACAAATAATTAATAATCATGCTAATACATATGCAACTTGTATCACATATCCCAAAATGTGTGACTGTGTCGACATAGTGCTAAGATAAGATCCAATAGTACATACCAACTAATAGGCACGTTAAGCCTTAATCATAACAATGCCTAACAAGACTCACAGGAGTAACTCATCGATCAACATAAGTAGCACACTTTGGAACACAAACATTATTAACTTCCCAATAGGATCTGCAATCCAAGCAATACAAAAAAAAACATCTCCCAAAGTACCAAGAACAAGCCACCACCTCCCATCAACATGAGTCAATAAAAGTCTTTTCCGTACACCAACAATATCAAAATACCAAAAGCCAACAAGTTTTCATTGTTTTAACACATAGTTTCCAAGTTTCCAATTGGTTGAAGGGTCGGAGGTGGTAGTTCATTTTGGACATGAGGTAATACATAGAGGAGTGAAAAGGGCATATATGAGAACCAACATGCAATAATTATGATCTACTATTATTTCCAATTATTTGAACATGATAAGAATATTTCCAACACAAATATTGATCAATGGGTTTTTAAGTATATGTTGTTATTTGTGTCTCACAAGATAAGGTAAGAATGATTGGCTACAAGAATTTATTTACAGGATTGTTTTATACAAGGTTTATTTCATTCTTTTTCTCATGGCGGTATGGCTTGATGTGTAGGTTATAACAAGTTTATTTTTTATGTATCACAATACATAAATATATTCACTTGATATGTAAGAATTCCAAATGATAAGATGTCACAAAGGGAGAATTTACATTTTTACAAAAAGAAACATAGTCTCAAGATAGAAATAAGAAATTTCTACAAACCTCCATAATCCTCCCAAAAACCACTCCATATGTATCCGAATAAAGAAAGAATCATATTTCCAAAACAATATTGGTTCTTTTACTATAGAGCCCCATCTCCGTATTTCTCTATTTAATGAGACCAGGTTACCCTATGGCCCTAGGCAGAAATAGCCCCGTCACCTTTAGTCAAGTGGTAAAATAACTTGTATTTTGATACTACACAACCCTATGACCCGCTTGGGGCGTACCCCCATATAATAAAGTTATTCCATAGGTCCAACCACTCGATGGTGAATCGCATAACCCTTATCCAACACATAATGAAATTATAACCAACATAGCAATCCATTTAAAACTCCAAGTGGCAAAAATCCTAAGCCTTGAGCTAGGATAGAAAACATTAAGCTCAAAAACCAAGTTTTCACATTAAGCAAAATAAATGGCTAAAGAAGTGCAGTAATGCAAAGTCCTTTGGTAAGCACAAATCAAATTATATGCCAAAAATTTAAGAATACATCAATCAAGAAAACTACTGTTCTTTCAAGAAAAGGGGAAATAATTTCAATTACGAATAAAATATGAGTATATAAATATCTCATTACAATCACTACGTGGCCCTTCTGCGGCCACCAAAGGGGTACTCATTGAGTTGCTAGCACTCAGATATCGACTCTCATCTCACAAAAAAATACATATAACCATAAATGAGCATATCTCCTTATATCTCCCAATCACATATATGAGGATCCAAATTGTCAAAATTTCATAGGATTGTTCGATGGACAACCAACATAAGAAAGAGAAGGGAACTTGGGTTTTCATAAGTTGAGCCTAAGGGGTTCCGCATCCACCATATACTGAGCAAGCTTGAAGTATACTAAATAAATAGAAGTGGGTTTTCAATATACCTTAGACTCCACTTCTTAACTCATACTCATCTCAAGGTTATGGAAACCCATTTCAAACCTCCTCTCTCTATAAATACACTTATATCAATTGCTTCCCTTAGGTTTTGTTAGTGTAATGTAAATAACATAACACAAAAATACATTACTAACATAATGATTTTTACAAACAATAATCATAGTGTCTTATGCCTAGTAAAATAATGGGTATAACATAGCAATGTTTCATGGCTTACAATCACAAAATATTTCCACAAAATGCACAAAAAGTACAAGTACAACACAATAGGGGACTTATGATCACCATATTCCCCTAATTCATGACACACATTTGATCACATAACACATTAATACATCGATATGATGAATATAGTGAGTGACCTAACTACATATACATAATTACAATACAATTGTCATGACATACATCTTGATACATAATAATATTATGGAAACAATATGGTATGATACAAAATATCAGGAACCACCCTTTGGTACAAAACACATTGATACACAACCAAAACATAAAAAAAAGGATGAAACACCACAACACTTTCACCATCCACATTAATATTGTTTTTCACCCAAAAAGGTGGTAATGTACATGTAATACATGTTTAATCAATGAGAGAGATAGAGATAACTCTCATATCCATACACATCACCAACACAGATAGTACACACAAAGTGGAAAAAACAATAGGTACATCCACATGATCATATTTTTAAATTTTCATATTAGAACTTAATATCACATCTCCTCCACAACCATGCATAAAAATCACAACTTCAATATGTACATGAGGTTGAAGAGTATGAACCTCTACTCTGATACCAACTGTCATACCCATATTTTCAACACCAAAATACAACACTATAATTATTTTAATATTTTTCGTCTTTAAAATCTTACAACATAACACCACATTTGATCCATTAGAAAAACTCAACATCCCATAAAACACTTACACAAAACATCGACCCACATAGACAAAATGATAACTCCATATATAAATCAATGCCATATTCTCCATAACGAATCAATAGTAACAATGTGTTGGTGCTCAAAATAGTCTTGCCCCATTCTACCTTTGCAATCTATCAATTTATGGCCTTTGCCATATTTTATTCCCCCCATGTTGTGCCTGGGAGATCTATGCTTTCTTTTTGTTGCCATAATTAATCTATTCTTGGGTCCATTTATTAAAATGAACAATAACCAGATCGTGCCAAGCCAAGAACACAGATGCTAATCAAACATCACGATCAATAAGATGAAAGAAATTCGCCAGAATAACTTTATATAAACCTTTGCAAACAAATGAGAAGCAATATCATATATTATTATGGAACTCCATGAAATACGATGAGAATGGGCCTTGCTTATATAGGCAAGGAATAACAATCTAAGAACCAGTCAAGGTCGTTGATCAAGCCATAAATCATGGAAATAACTAGTAATCAAAGAACTAGTCAAGTCCATAGATTTATGAGAGAAAGTTAGACATCAAGGATCTAGTCAATACCATAGATCTAGGAAAGAACTAGTCAATACCATAGATCAAGGAAAGAACTATACCTAACAACTAGATAATATCTCCTAATATCTAAATAAATAAAAATAAATATCCACACACATAAGTGGGTGAGGATAAACACAATAAAGGTAAATAATGTACCTAGGTGAACATGAGCTAAGGTAAATACCTACTCTAACACCCCCCCTCAAGTGAAACTAGGGGCCAAAATAGAAGTGGCATGTCCACAGTATGAGTCCCGGCAACTAGGCCTAATGAGGTACTGATGTATAATATATCCATGAAGAAATCTCAAACCAAAAGAAGGAAAGAATCCTACTATAAGGAAAGAGAAAGAAGAAAAAGGAAGATGTTCTCACGAACACCCCCTAAGAACAACTTCCAAAACCCCAAGCATTCCACGCAACTCAAGGTAGCGAGGGGATGCAAAAGGCTTCATAAAGATATCTGCAACCTGCTGCTGAGCCAGAAGGTACTCCAAGCAAAGAACTCCATCCTGAATGTGTTGCCAAATGAAGTGGATGTTTATCTCGATATGCTTGGTCCGTTAGTGCTCAACTAGGTTGTGAGAAATGTGAAGTACACTTTGGTTGTCACACCAAAGTACAGTCAGTGAATCCTGTGGGAATCCAAACTCTGTCAATAACTGGTGAAGCCAAAGAATCTGCTGACTTGCTGTAACTACTGCCCTGTACTCTGCCTCTGAAGATGAAAGTGTAATAGCCTATTGCTTTTTACACGCCCAAGTAGCTAGAGAAGAACCAAGAAAGAAAAGATAACCATAAGTAGAACGCCTGTCATCAATAGAACATGTCCAATCTGAATCTGTATACCCAACCAACTGAGTATAACCCCTAGTGTAGTGTAGGCCAAAGTGGGAAGTGCCATGTAAATAGCGTAAAATCCTTTTAGCAACCTGCCAATGACTACTATGAGGAGAATGTGCAAACCGAGATACAAGCCCTACTACAAATTAAATATCAGGGTGAGTATGGGTCAAGTACATGATACTCCCAACCAACTGCCTATACAATGTAGGATCACAAAGTGGTGTGGTACATGTGGATGTAAGAGTAACCCCAGACTGAAAAGGAGATGGACTTGGCTTGCAATAAGCCATATCAAAGTGTCGAAGAAGATCATGGGTGTATTTTTGCTGACTCGAATGATACCCTGAATTTTTCTGGGAAATCTACAAACCAAGGAAATAATGTAATAACCCAAGATCTGTCATGTCAAACTATGTAGAAAGAGCCCTCTAAATACTCTGAATGTGGGAAGAAGAGCTACCAGTAAGTAACAGATCATCAACATATAAGACAAGTATCACAATATCCTCACTGACATGCTGGAGATACACTATATGATCGGAGTGGCAACAAACAAAACCAGTAGATAGAAGAAAAGAATCCATCTTCTCATACCAAGCCCGAGGGGCTTGTTTGAGACTGTAGAGAGACCTGCAGAGCCGATAAACAAGAGAAGAATCCTAAACAAATCCAGTCAGCTGCTCCATATATATTTCCTCTTGTAGATATCCATGTAAGAAGGCACTCTTCACGTCCATCTGGTATACGGGCCACCCCTGTGATGTAGAAATAGCAAGTACAAGGCATACAGAATCCATCTTAGCAACGGGTGCAAAAGTCTCAGAGTAATCAATACCTTCGACTTGTGAAAAACCCTTTGCAACAAGACGAGCCTTATACTTGTCCATGGACCCATCAGCTGCATATTTGGTTCAGTATACCCACTTACACCTAACCATCTTTCTTCCTTTAGGAAGAGATACCAAATCCCAAGCATGATTCTTCATCAAAGAAGAATACTTAGCTGTCATCGCATCATCCCACTCTAGTATCCCATTAGCCTTTGAAAAAGATGACGGATCCTCAGAAATTACCTGACAAAAAAGTCAAGAATCGGTAGAATGTGCGTGATGATGCCTAGTGGATGGAAGATCCTCTATGAAAGGTGATATCTCAAAAACTGTAGTACGAGCCCACTTAGGCATAGTGACAACATCAGTGGGAATAGGATCCTCAATGGCATCTATAACCTCCTCATCAATCTCCTCAAAGAAAATATCCTCAAGATGAGATGAAGAAGAAGAAGGAATAGAAGAATATGAAGAATCATGAGGAGTGAAACGCTCATCAAACTAAACATGTGTTCAAAAAAGAACATCATGTGTATCAGGATCTAAAAGATGATAATCTCTCATGTCCTCACAATACCCTACAAAGATCAAGGGCTTACTCTTCTTATCCAAAGCTTTCCTTTTCTTCTTTGGCATAAAGGCCCAAGCATGGCTCCCAAAGACTCGAAAAAATGAGACATCTGGCTTAGTGTTGGACCAAGCTTCCTCTAGAGTCAAATACTCAAGTGCTCTGTGTGGTGTGTGATTCTGAATATAGTTAGCACAATTAAATGCTTCTGCCCAATAAATGTGAGGTATATCTCTAGAATGCATCCTACAGTTAGCCATTTCCTTCAAAGTTTTATTCTTCCTTTCTACTAATCCATTATGTTGTGGAGTATGAGGAATAGAATGCTGGTGAATAATGCCTTGAGTTGCCAAAAATTCAAAAAACTCATTGCTGAAGTACTCCCCCCCATTATCAGTGTGAAGGTTCTTTATGCTACTAGAAGATTGTTTCTCAACCAAAGCCTTGAAGACTTTGAAATGTGAAAAAACATCACTTTTGTACTTGAGAAAATAAACCCAAGTACACCTCGAGAAATTATCAATAAATGTAAGTGCATACTTAGCTCCATTGAAAGATGGGGTAGGAAAACCCATCAAGTCACTATGCACAAGCCCAAGTGGTGAAGAAGCTCTCTTAGAAAAATGCTTAGGAAAAGGATCTTGGTGTTGTTTCCCTAATGCACAACCATGACAAACTCCCTCAAGACAAGAAACTCTAGGAAGACCATCTACCATACCATCAGTGCTCAACTCCTTCAAATATTTGTAATTGAGATGTCCAAATCTTTCATGCCAAATCTTACTCTCTGAATCTGAATGAGAAACCAATCCTGTCCCTTTAGAAGAAGTGTTATCAAAACCATCAAAGTGATATAATCTAGAACTATGATCAATAATACCCTGAGCAACAAGTGAATAAGGCTCAAACAAAGTTCTTACTTCTGCCCCATGTGGTGTAAAAGTCATTGTTTTTCCTTTACCAGAATGACAAATTTGATATACAGAAAGCAAATTTGTAGTGATGTTAGGAACATATAGTGCATCTTGGATACTGCCACCATCAAGTTGTATATCAGCTTTTTCCTCAACAGAAAGAAAGGAAGAATCTCCAACCTCGATTTTGGAAGTAGAACTCAAACCTAGAGAAACAAAAGACTCCCTGGAAGAAGTCATGTGATGAGAAGCACCAGAATCTATAACCCAATTTTCTACAAGTGGTGACTAAGATCTTCCAACAACATTAAGTGCTTTTCCATGTTGATTAGAAGGAGGGGGATTGGAGATAGAAATTTTGTGTTTCTTGACTGCATCCTCTAAGGCTTGCATTGCTTATAACACCTATTTTCTTCATGATTACTACCCCTACAAAAATAACATGAATGGCTAGACTTATTCTTGGATTTAGAAGACTCCTTGGGTTTTGAGTTGTTTTCTTTGGGTTTAGGAGCATTTTGAGATGGAGAAGGTGTGGATTTAGTTTTACTGTTTGGTTTTCCCTTGCCCTTAGGATTAGATGCAACTAATGCCTTTTGAGAGGTGGAAGACTCAAGGTGAGATAATTTGGATTCTTTCCTAGTAAGTCTTTCACAAAATGTTTCTAAGTTAGGCATTTTGAAGGTGTCACCTAAGGCATCCATGCTAGAGAAAAATGTAGAAGCAAAAATTTGGAATGGTCCTCTCAACTTGGATAGAATCAAGTAAACACACTTTTCATCTTTCTTATCTCTTCCACCCCCCTTCAACTGTGTCAAAAAATTCTTGAACTTGGTAAGATAGTCTATAATTGTTGGAAAATCTTCAGGATTAAGAGAGGTGATCTCAATTTCAAGTTGCATGGCTCTCATATGATCCACCTTACCAAATAAATCCTCCAATTTCTCCCATATTTTGTAAGGAGAGTCATAATTTTCCAAATGAAATAAAAGACTGTCACCTACATACGTTCCTATCAAACCCATACACTCATCAAATTTACACTGGTACTAAAATTTCTCATATTCTCTAGTGAATACTGGTTGTTTTGAAGAAGGTAAAGCCCATAATCCTTTCCGCTTAGTTATTGTTTCCATTATTGGTTTCCATGTGTGGTAATTATGTGTTATTAATAGCTCAACATGATCTAATGCAGAAGTAGATGCCATTCTCAAAAAATCACAAAAATAAATGCAAGAACCAAGCAATGCAACAAGACCCCCAAGCAATGCACCAAGAGCCCCCCATATGTTGGCACTTTATAATGAGTGCGTGTTACAATATGGCACTTTATAATTATAGTGAAATTCTCAAAATAAATATTTCCAATGGAAATAGCATGGAAAAACAAGTGCTTTTGCAAAAAATGGCACTCAAAACCGAGTTACCAATAAAAAGTTACAAGATTTTCAATATTATGCTCTACTATTTATTTTAGTTGCCACTAAAACAGAATAAAATGTGCTTGCTTTCACAACACAAATAAAATGAAAGGAGGCTGAAGTTAAGCTCCTACTAGTAGGAATCAAAAGCTTAAGCCCTCATACAACCATACCATATGACCAAGAGCTAATGATTTTTATGGGTAAAAACACTATTTTTGGACTGTGTGGACAGTGACCTGCGCTTTCCGAAAATAGCAGATACACACTTTCTCGAAATAACAAAATACGATCTTGATCATCCTAGTACCCTACCAAAAGAGGAAATTTTTTTCCTTCCAAAAATGTCTTCTACACGCAACCCGAGAATAATATGCAATGACAGAAAAATGTCCTGTGTAGATCTTGAATTGAACAACAAAACCCAGAAAAAAAAATTCTGCATTTTTTCCTAGCTGACGTGAATCCTGAGGTGAACAATGCCTTCCTCTGTAACAAGAAAAAAACCAATAAAATGACTGCCTCCAAAAATGGTCGACTTTAAATTCGATCTTAGGGTTTTGCCACCTTCCAGATACAATGGAATACTTTTTTTTTGCATAAAAATGCACGCATCAATAAAATACAGACAAATTCTGAATATATGAATATAGAAAAAAAATGTTTACAAAGCAAAACTTACAGACGGATGTCAACAGCAATCTCCTGCTCTGATACCATAAAATAAATGATAACCAGATCGTGCCAAGCCAAGAACACAAATGTTAATCAAACATCACGATCAATAAGATGAAAGCAATTTGCCAAAATAACTTTACATAAACCTTTGCAAATACATGAGCAACAATATCATATATTATTATAAAACTCCATGAAATACAATGAGAATGGGCCTTGCTTATATAGGCAAGGAATAACAATCTAAGAACCAGTCAAGGTCATAGATCAAGCCATAAATCATGGAAAGAACTATTCATCAAAGAACTAGTCAAGTCCATAGATTTATGAGAGAACTAGACATCAAGGATCTAGTCAATACCATAGATCTAGGAAAGAACTAGTCAATACCATAGATCAAGGAAAGAACTATACCTAACAACTAGATAATATCTCCTAATATCTAAATAAATAAAAAGAAATATCCACACACATAAGTGGGTGAGGATAAATACAATAAAGGTAAATAATGTACCTAGGTGAACATGAGCTAAGGTAAATACCTACTCTAACATTGATGTTTCCTCATTTCTCTGTTCGTCTAATGGTGTCTGTATTTTGGGTCTCCCATTCTCTATTTATCTAAACACTCGGGCTTTCTCGTTCTTTCCATCTCTCACAGTCAGGATTTTTTGCCCTTGTCATTTTTTCCCTAAATACTTGAAGAAAAATGAATGGATGTAGCTCTGAAAAACATATTTGAGCCTTGTAACATTTCTGAATTCTCTGTCCTTAGAGAAAATTTCATCCCCGAGCTCGAATGATCATTTTTCTACATTTTACAATTTAACAGGTGTTTCTCCCAGTCAAATTTGTATCCTGGCATTGACAGGGAATGTGGCCTCTTTTGGTTGGACATGGCTTAGTGGGGTACTTCATAATTTTATAAATCACCTCAACTTGAAAACTAGTCTACGTGAAGGAACGATGCTCATTTTAAGATCTAATTTTTGGTTTGGCCTTGGAGTAGCATCGGGAGGACACGTGGAGGTCTCCGCTACTTCGCTTTGACTTAGATAAATTTTTATGCATCTTATACAGTCTGGCGATACAGGGACACGTGGCGAGCCCAGGCTCATTCAGGGTCTCCTCTTTGGCCACCATTTTGAAATTTTGCCATGAAGACATGTGGAGGCTTCCATCAGGTATTCCCATACTTAGTCTTTTCTCAAAAGGTTTTGGGAGGCCTGGGATACGTAGAGGAACTGCACATGTTTGGGGACCGGCCCTTGAGTTTCATTTTAAAGAAGCGTCGGGAGGACACTTAAAGGCCTCCGCTCACTTTGCATTTTTCTTGTACTTTTTAATGGCCAAAGGAGATTGCCTTGAACTCTGTCAAATGGAACCTTCCGCTGAGCTTCAAGCCTTTAGACAAGTTTTTCTAGTCCAGGACACATGGCGAGCCCGCGCTCTTTCAAGGTCTCAAATTTTGGGAACCATCTAGAGATGCACCATTTTAATGCGTGGCATTTTGAAAATCCAGAAGGGGCAGGGAAGCGGACCATCGGGGGCAACTTAAAATTTTTGCCTCTTATTCTCAAAAGGGTTAAAATATCAAAAATGGCCCACAAGCCCAATAGAGGAAAGGTCAAATCTTGCTCCAGTCAACGGCAAAGGTGCAGACTCTCGGGGGAAATTTGGAAAAATTTCCTTTTAGGAAAAGGGAGTTAAAATCAAAAAAGGAAACGTGGTTCTATTGGGACCCACCTTAGGACACATGTCAGGCTCATTTATAAAGGGTGGAGGTGCAGAGAAAAATGGAAATTTTTCCCATTTTTTCAAAAGGTTGTAAAAATTCAAAGGAAACCCCCGAGCCTGTTTTTAAAATTGAATCTTCCACGTGGACAACCCAAATTCAAAGTGAAGATCAACAGAAGATGTGTGTCTAAATATGAATTTTCCCCCATATTTACTAAAAAGCTCCTGGAAGTGTGAGTCTTCATGATTTCTTAATATTTCCTACACACCAAACAGAGAGCAGAGTTAATTTTGATATCTAAGTTTGGTGGGGGAGATCTGGAGACGTCTTTCGCCATTAAAATGGTCTGACTATCGGGCTTGATCTGATTTTCCATTTTTCTTCTCTTGAGCACACAAGGAACCAAATTTGACAAATTAGGGGCAAAAGTGGTTGGCGAACAGAAGGAAGAGTGATTTTTTAGAGGAAAAGGTCGAATGCGGGAGATTTTTGAAGAGATCTACCTCCCTGAGCACCTAGCAACTTCTTGTAGATATGATTCTAGGAATCACGATCAGGATCATGACAAGCACTAGAAATACTCAATGTCTGGATTTTTGGGGGAAAAGGCTTTGTTGTAAATATTATAAATGGCACAAATTTATCATGTAAATGGTTGGAGTGTGAAGGGTCGGGACTGATTTTCCTAATAAAAAAAAGGCTTGATAGAGCCCATCCTTTTTTGAGAAGCTTGTATATCTCTTTTTTCTTTAATTTGATCATGTCAAGGTGGTTGTGACTGTACAACCATTGACAAGCTCTGAGATTGTTCTAGAAACTTTCCCCTACTAATAAATTTAATCAAACTCAATTTATTCTATGTGGATCTTTTGTAAAATGTGTGGCTTTACTTCTAAATGTCTGCAAATAGTTTTTCTTTATCCTGTTGCAATATTGTATCAAAATTTGTCTCAATCACATAGGTATCAATCCTTTTGATATTTTAATGGCATCTATAATTTCATTTCTTAGAATAACTTTCATCTAAGAGAGAAATAAATGATTTAAAATCACTTTTCTCTCATCCATTGATAGATATTGTATGTAAGCTTATGGGTATACCTCAGGCATGATTGGAATTAGATCTTGATGTTTTGTTGGGTTTTCCAACTTGATACTTTGCGTTAAAATCTCATATATTGTATGAAAAATTGATAATCTAGGCCTCTGTTGAAGCATATATTTCGGTTACAGAAACATTTTAGTTGTTTTGTGGCATTCTGTTGGTTTAGTTTTCCATTTTGCAAAAGTTCTCAAAGATTTGGTATAATCAACTTTATCCTGCTTCACCTTCAACCAAATTCATTCAAAATAACTAATCCTATCCATACTACCCTTGTTTGTCATGTGTGTATACAAATGCACAAATTTTACTGCCAAAACATGTAAAAACAATCAGTATTCCAAATGTCTTTAGTAGCCTGAACCTTGCCTAGAGAATATCTCCACTATCTAGAGTGACAACTCATGAGAGATATATTTTGTTGCATTGATTATATTTTCTTCAAGGTCTCCTTAACAACTTCATTGGGAAGGATATATCCATCTCCTCCATAAACAACAGGCTACAAAAGGGTTCTCTTACCTTTGTTGAAAGGCACAACCTAAAATAGTGAGGATAGATCAAATCCTCTTGAGGGTGCTATCTATTTCTCCACATTTGTGTGACTAAGGGACAGTTAGATCCCATCCCCAGCTATAAAATGACTCATCATGATCTATCTGTCTCTAAGCTTCCTGCTAAACCTGTGATGTTGCTCAAACTTTGAAGGAGAATCAATTTGGGTACCAACACCTTACTAGCTCTGTTGTCAAGGACATAGTGATTGCATTTCGTATTAAGACCCTAGAAAAACACTTCTTATATACTCCAAGTGTTGTGCACATTTCTTTCAGTTTCCACACCTACTGCACTAGCTTTCATTGATAAATCTGAGTAAAGAAAAGTCAGAGTCTTTCCATTTCCAGTTTCTAGTGTTAACAAACATTTAACAGATCATATTTAGTACATCTACACAACTAAGATGGAAATCCTTAGTGGTGACTCCCTGTTGATCTGATTCTTAATGAATACCAATGTCTTAACCTCTTTCAAGTGAGATTTGTTACTAACCTATGCAAAGCTGGAAGGAAGAAGGTCTTTATTTTCTAGGGATCCTACTAGGACTTTATTTCCAGAGATAAGAAAAGTAAAATAAGAAGGAAGAAAATCTTGGAGAGCTGTTGGAAATCAGAAGACAAGAAAGGGGATCTAAATTGATGAAAGTGACCAGCCTATTATTGAAGACTACAATTCAAGTGCTTCTGAATCATGTAGCCTCTTTGTGGATTTGAATTCTCCAATTGGGGATGGGCCTTCATTTGATTTTGAAATGTTTTCTTCTCATTCTACCCCTGTCTTTATAGAAGTTGATAGGGAGTTCTAGTAAACAAGGCCTTTAGGGGATATCCATTTTGAAATTTATACCCATATGTTTAAAAGACCCTCTGCCCCTTATCAATTTCTCACCCCTCTAGGGTCACCTCCTCAAAACAACATGGCCTTTCCCCCACCCAAACCCCCTTTTGTTGTAAACACCTTTGGACCTATAAAATTTGTAGGAATGGCTGGTTATCCAAATGTAGTTCCCCAAGAAGTAAGGAACAAACTACCAAAGTTCCAAGGAAAGTGAAACAACGCTATAACTGGTGATCAACATCTAAATCTTTTTATCAATATGATCAAAGAATTTGAGATTTAACATGAAGATGTGTATATCAAATTGTTTATCCATACTTTGGAAAAGGATGCAAGGGATTGGTATAAAGCTTTACCAGATAATTCCATTGATTCTTGGAAAAATATGAGCAATACATTTAGATTGCAGTTTGCTGAAAGAACTGACCCTAGGTTTCTTTTGATAGAATTTGAAAACATCAAAAAGAATCCTAATGAGTCAGTACATGATTTCAAAAATGACGTTTAATAAGATCTTGAGGAAATTTCTTGTTAGGATAAGGCCATGTGATGAATCATGTTTGATAAAATATTCAGATGCATTTGATAAAAAGGTTGCTTACTACTTAAGGGACAAAAATCCTAGCAATTTGAGGTAAGAATTCACCATGGCCCTGAAAATTGAGAATAATATCAAGGCAATTAGAAATCCTCTCAAAAGGGAGGGTGTAAAGCTGCTTAACCAAGAAAAAACCCAAACAAGCAAGGATGCATATTTGGAAGAGGTTGTGAAGACTTTGGTAGGGGATGTCAAAGAAATTTTATGCAAACTAGCCCAGGATGAGGAAGGAATTGGGCAAAGGTCAGAAGGTCAACACAAGCAGTAAGGCCAAGACAGGTTCACAAATCACCAAAGATCTGATGATAGAGGTAAGGGACCTGTTGGATTTGGAAATAGGAATCCCCAAGGTAGGTAAAACAGAATGGTGCTTGATCCTTTCGCTGCTAGAGTTGCTATTGTGGAGGAGACAAATGTCATTGATTGTTGTGACAGACATTTCATGCCCCATGCTCCTTGTGAAGAAGATCAACAAGAAGAATAAGATGATGATGATGATGATGTCTGCATGATGGGTTGTTCCATGAGCTCACAAGGGGAAACTTCAACTAAGGTGATAAGTGCCCGGACTGCTACCACTTTTTGGGACTACATTCATAGGTACCTATTCTTCCTCCCTCTCATACTTTAGAATTAGATATTGTACAAGATTTTTAATTACCCAATAATGACTTTGAATATTTAAGGGCTCTAATGATAAAGAAGTATGATGGAGGAATTCCCTCTGAGGAGGATAGGTAGTTGTTTATGAATGTTTTTGTGGCTCAAGAAAAGGAACATAACACAAGAAGTAGGGTTGTCAAAGGAACAGGGCCTCAGGCCAAGCCAAAAACTCCATTGCTTTCAAATGTTCCTAAAGAGGCTCCTAAGAAAGATCAAAAGCATTGTAGTTACAAACAAAAATCATACCCCTCCTCATGCACAAGCTGTCAAAAATATTGTACCACCTAGCGAGTGTGTTATCTTTCCTTCCAATACTACCTTGCCAAGTAATGTCCCATATGACATTTCCCAAGTTTTAAGCCAAATCAAAGTCTTTGTTCCAACTTTTGAGTTGCTTAGGATTCCTGAGCACAAAAAGAGAGTATTTGAATGCTTGGGATTGAAACAAGAGAAGACTACCCTAGGAAAAAATGTAAACATTGTGGAGACTCCTCCAATCATTGAAGAGTTAGAAACACCACCAGTATTGGAAGAATTAGGTGAACCACCTAAGGTCTATTTGGGGACATCCTTGGTGGACTCTTAGCTAAATGTGGATCCATTCTTCACCACCCTGATCATTAAGGATATATTACTCCACAACTACATGTTTGACTCAGGGGCGTCATGCAATGTTATGCCTCTAGAAGTCATGAATGAGCTGAATATCAAAGTAACAACAGCATATGGGAAGTTCACTTACATGAACTCCATAGAATTTCTAGTAGTGGGATGTGTGAAGGGTTTGGTGGTGCATCTTACAGCTCACCTAGGTAAAAATTTAAACTTTGATGTTGTAATTATTGACTGCCCAGCCAAGTGGGGCATGTTATTGTCTAGAAAATGGGTTGCAAGTGTTGGTGGGAGTGTCCAAATGGACATGTCATATGCCACCATCCCAATTGAGGGCAGCCTTGTCAGGTTGTATGGGGAAAAGAAGATGTTGCACCTTATTGATGTTAGAGTAGGTATTTACCTTAGCTCATGTTCACTTAGGTACTTTATTTACCTTTATTGTATTTATCCTCACCCACTTATGTTCGTGGATATTTCTTTTATCTTATTTAGATATTAGGAGATACTATCTAGTTGTTAGGCATAGTTCTTTCCTTGATCTATGGTATTGACTAGATCCTTGATGTCTAGTTCTCTCCTAAATCTATCATCTTGACTTGTTCTTTGATGACTAGTTATTTCCTTGATTTATGGCTTGATCTACGACCTTGTCTGGTTCTTAGATTGTTATTCCTTGCCTATTTAAGCAAGGCCCATTCTCAATGTATTGCATTGAGTTCCATAATAATATATGATATTGTTTCTCATTTTTTTGTAAAGGTTTTATGTAAAGTTATTCTGGCGAATTACTTTCATCTTATTGATCATGGTGTTTGATCAACATCTATATTAAAATCCTTAGCCCTTGGTCATATGGTATGGTCATATGAGGGCTTAAAGCTTATGATTCCTACTAGTAGGTGCTTAACTTCAGCCCCTTTACTTTTATTTTTGTGATGAAGGAAACAACATTTTATTTTGTTTTAGTGGCTCCTAAAATAAATAACAGAGAAAAATATTAAAAAGCTTGTAGCTTTTGATCAATAACTCGGTTTCGAGTGCCATTTTTTGTAAAAGTTCTTGTTTTTTCGTGCTCTTTCCATTGGAAATATTTATTTTGAGACTTACACTATAACTATAAAGTGCCTAATATGGAGGAGTGTTGTAATCAATTATGGACGCAATTTCGGCTGAGCCCGACGTTCTACACTTTTGGAGTTGCATTTTGTATCTATCATGGATTCTGAGAATGATATGATTTTCTCTAAAGTATGTGGACTTCAAGAGGATATTGTAAAATTTGTGCAAGAAAATAGATCGGTTAAGAAGTGAAATTCTCTTCTAAAATCACTCATTCACGATAAGGATATAATAATACACTCCCTGCAGAACAAAATTGCTAGCCTAAAACATCACCATCATATTATGGACAACCATATCCATGCTCCTAGTCCACTTGTAGTTGTTGCTCTTGTACCCACTGACATTGATCTGCCAGTCTTTGAGCCTAAACCTACCTTTGATGCTTCTAAACTTATGAGGCTTGTTACTACATGCTCTTCCACATTTGTGCCTATTACAGTACCACATGTTGTGTATCTTACTTATGTTCAGCTACATGGATTTTTTGAGAATCATACTACTGCATTCAGTTCTCGCATGCTTTGTTCTATGGGTCTCCCTAGTGGATTCATTGGCAGACATTCACAAGGTATTGTTTCCTCTATTCCACATGTTAAGTGGAATTCTCATCATGACATTGGTTTTCGAGCAGATACTTCATTGGGATCACACATTGATAGATGTCCTTATTTTTTTCGCTCGACTTTTTCTGAGGATCTTGAGCAACACATGAGTTCTACATCTTCACTCAAGCTTGAGAAACCTGAGGATTTTTTTGTCAGACATGATCAACCTGACACACATTCTGATGTTCTTCAGCATGCACCCATTGTGCATTTTACACCAATTCATATGCAGGCATCTTCTTCATCCATCTGTGTTGATTTGGGGTGGATATCTGATCACTCGTGGAGGTGAAATAGACATTCGTTGAGAGGACTCTACAGGCATGGCTCCTCCACCATTCAGCCTCTTGCTCCACTTTCTATACCTTCTGCATTGTGATGCTTCTTGTTTTGAGCATTTTTTCTTTAGTAGGTGTAGTGTAGCTCTCTTGTTTGTTGAAAGATTTTGTATATGTATTTTTGACACTTTTGGCATGTTGACAATCTTTCTTGTGCGGGAGCTATTCTGGTGGAGCCTAGTGTTAGTTTATCAGTGTTTGAGTAGTTGTTTTGACAAATCATATAGTTTTGTAGTGCCACTCCACCAATTCTGTAGTATGGGAGGGTGTGGTGTTGATCCTGCTTCTTCTGGTTTCATTTCCTTGCCTTGTTACCTTAGATTTTCTTGGATCGTGACACTCTGGAGTTTGTGTCCTTGCCTTGTTGCTTTGGTTATTGTTCTTTTCATGGTATCAGAGCCAAGAACATAGATGCTAATCAAACACCACGATCAATAAGATGAAAGCAGATGCCACCATCCCAATTAAGGGCAGCCTTGTTAAGTTGTATGGGGAAAAGAAGATGTTGCACCTTATTGAGGATCCCAACAATACATCCTATGAGGTATTGTACACAAGTGTTGGTGCAGATAACTTTGTAGGATTTGCTAATGGAAGGGAGCACAAGATTGAAAAATGTAAATTCCTTAAATAGATGGGCTCTCCTTAGACTCTATTGTTTGAAGGAGCTTGCTCCAAGTTTAGGAATGGTGCTGGTGTTGTTCTGCTTTCTCCAAATCGGGAAAAAATTGTTTTTTCCTTCAAACTCAACTTTGAGTGCACTAACAACATTGTTGAGTATGAGGCATTATTGTTGGGTTTAAGAATTGCTTGGAAATATGGTGTCAAGGACATCTTTGTCAAAGTAGACTCAGAATTAATTGTAAAACAAGTCAGAAAACTTTATGCCACAAAGAATTAGTGAATGAAACAATACAAGCATGTAGTTTGGGATTTCATTGAGATGTTTGATTCATTAAACATTGTGCATCATGATAGGAAGTTCAATGACTTGGAAGATAAGCTTGCATTGTTGGGGTCTCATTTTGACAATTGTGAAGTGTCCCCATATTGTGAATATGATGTGGAAGTATTGACAAGACCCTCTGTCCCTGACAACATTAAACATTGGTAGGTATTTGAAGATGATACTTAGATCAGAAGATTTCTATAGAACAAGGGAGAGTTTTTTTTATCAATGCATTGATTTGGAGCCAATGATATGTGCTAAATAGGGGAAGGAAACTTCATTTGGAATGGCCATCATCCAACTAAAGACTAATACCAATCCTAGAGGGTTGGTTGCTCTTGAATTAAATTTTGATAATATTGATTGCATTATTAATAGGCATACGGCCACCTCAAGGGATGTTGAGGAGAATGATCTTAGTACAAAGGAAAAGCTAAGGAAAATTTAGTTAGGCACCAATATCAGCAAGGAGGAGAAGCAGTCATACATCCAATTGTTGAAAAAATACCAAGATTGCATGGCTTGGACCTATTATGAATTAAAAGCATACAGAGAGAATCTATTTCAACATGAGATTCCCTTGGAGTCTAATGCAAAGTTGTTGAGGTAGAAACAAAGGCCAATCAATCCATTTTTGTCCCTCAAAATGCAAGAAGAACTAAAGAAACTGAGAGATGGATGGATTTTTTCAGCCCATAAGGTATTCTTCTTGGATTGTAAACCTAGTACCGATCAGAAAGAAGAATTGTGACATCAGGATGTGTGTAGATTTCAGGAATCTAAATAGAGAATCAACGAAGGATAATTATCCTTTACCAAATATGGAAAACATGCTGTAGTTGGTGACTGGTTTTGAATCTCTCCACCCTAAATGGTTTCTCTGGTTATAACCAAGTTGTGGTATAGGAATCAGAAAGGATTGAGATATCCTTTACTACTCCTTAGGGGACGTATGTGTATGTTAGGATGCCCTTCGGTTTGATGAATGTTGGAGCCACCTTTCAAAGAGCATTGGATGTTACTTTTTCTGGTTACATCAATGAGTTTATTGCAGTTTATCAAGATGATGTAACTATATTTTCCAGGAAAAGAAGTGATCACCTGCTGCACTTGGAGAAGATGCTGATAAGATGTAGAGAATATGACATCTCACTCAATCCAAAGAAATGCCATTTTGGAGTGTAGAAGGAAAAATTGCTTGGCCACATTGTGTCACAAGAAGGGGTAATGATTGATCCAGAAAGGGTAGAGGCCATCAGTAAGGTTCCAATTCCAGGTTCCAATTCCAAGTACCAAGAAAGGAATTCTGTCTTTCTTTGGGTAGATAAACTTCATCGGGAGATTCATATCGAACTTTGCTGAGTTGACCATTCCAATCACTTCCATTCTAAAAAAGGACCAGGCCATCAAATGGGAGGAGGTTTCCATCCAATATTTCAATGGGATTAAAGAGGCACTAAAGCATGCACCTATTCTAGCAGCTTCAAATTATAAGAATCCCTTTCAACTGTTCTCTTTTGCTTCAGAGAACACTATTTCTTTTTTCCTGCTGCAGAAGGATGATGAAGGGGCTGAGAGGCCAGTTACCTTTTTTAGGGGCTGAGTTGAAATACACTATTATGGAGAAACAAGTATATTCCTTGGTAAAATAAAAAAAGGTTTTTAGGCCTTACATTTTGATTTCTAAGATTGTTGCTTATGTTCCCCACACCATGGTGAAAGACATCTTATCAGAGATGGAAGTCTCAAGAAAAAGATTTAGATGCGTGAACAATTTACAAGAATATGACATGGATATCCAAACCATGAAGCTGGTGAGAGGTTTGGGCCTGGCTAAGCTTATGGCTGAGAGAAACTTGCAAACTATTGAGGTAAATGAGGTAGAAGAAGGTAGGGTAGATGTTTTTCAAAATTTGATGAGTTCTGAGTGGTACAAAGATGTAATTTTTTATCTTAGACATCTGAACTACCCTGATTATTTAAGTAAGAACCAGAAAAGAACCCTTAAGTTAGCTTCCCAGAAGTATGTCATTACTGATTATGGGTTAGCGTGGAAGAACCCAGAGGGAGTCCTCTTAAGATGCATTACTAAAGAAGAAGCCCCCAAGATAATTGTTGATCTCTACGGAGGAGTTTGTGTGGGGAATTTTTCTGCAACAGTCACAACAAAAAATATCTGGAGGGCTGGTTATTGGTGGCCAACTCTAGTCAAGGATACAACCTTGTTGGTTAGAAGATTTCAGAGTTTCCATCACTTCTCTAGAAGACTGAAAGCTTCAAGCTCCCTTCCTTTGTAGCCTGTATCAATTGAAGCTCCATTGAAGCAATGGGGAATGGATTTCATTGGTGAGATTTCAGACCCTTCAAGTGCTGGCCATAAGTGGATTCTTGTAGCCACTGATTACTTTACTAAATGGGTGGAGGTAGTCCCCACCAAGAAGGCAACACACAAAATTGTCATGGACTTTGTGCTAAACCACATCATTTGCAAGTTCGGGGTGCCAGTCATGATTGTTGTTGACAATTCCATGAGCTTTAGAGATAAACCTTTGGTGGCAATGTGTAAAGAATATGGGATCAACTTGACATATGCCTCTAATTAAAACCCCCAAGGGAATGGACAAGTTGAGTCCAGTAATAAAAACTTGTTGAAGATTATCAGAAGAACCTTGGAGCTAAACAAGATAAAATGGGGTGAACAGTTGAAGTTTGTTGTTTGGGCTGATAGAATCACTATTAAAAGAGCCACTGGAAAGAGTCCATTTGAGTTGATGTATGGAAATCAGGCCATGCTTCCCCTGGATATGCAATTATCCTCATATCATTTCATTCAACAACTAGAGGATCAAGAAGTAAGTCCTTATGAGGCTCACATTAACCAGATTGTTGAACTTGATGAAGAAAGGAGGGCATCCCACCAGATGCATGTAAAGTTTAGAGAAAAGCTGAAGAATTTATTTGACAAGAAGGTTACTCCTAGAGCTTTCAGTGTTGGAGATCTTGTGCTGCTATGGGATAGCAGACATGAGGATAAGGGAAAGCATGGAAAAAAATTCTCATTATGGATGGGCCCTTACTCCATTGATATTAGGATTGGTGAACATACCTTCTTCTTGAAGGATTTGGATGGTGAATTTCTTGAATTTCCTATTAATGGTAGGAATTTGAAGCATTTCTTGGATTGATTCCCCACAATCAAGGTGAACATATTTTGTACAGTGTATAGTTATATTAGGATTGGTCAACATCTTTTGTACAGTGAACATCTTTGGATTGATTCACTCGCTCTAGTCCTTGGTGACCTATTTTTCTTGGTTTCTCTGTTCATTTTTGGAAGATGGCTCTAATTCTCTACTCTGCAAGCTAACTCCTTTACCCAATGGATATTTTTGGCACTTGGTCTACCGTTGTTCTTGTGGCACTCACAGGGAGTGCCCATCCCTAAATCGGAGCCAATGTTGGTGTTCAAAATAGTCTCACCCCATTCTACCTTTGCAATCTATCAATTTAAAACCTCTGTCATATTTTATTCCCCCCATGTTGTGCCTGGGAGATCTCTTCTTTCTTTTTATTTCCATAATTAATTTGTTCCTGGGTCCATTTATGTTTCCTCATTTCTCTATTCCTTTGATGGGGTGTTTCTCATAGGTCTCCCATTCTCCGTTTATCAAAAAACTTGGGCTTTCCCATTCTTTCCGTCTCTCACAATCAAGAAATTGTGCCCTTTTCATTTTTTCCCTAAATAGTTGAAGAAAAATGAATGGATGCAGCTCTAAAGAATTTATTTGAGCCTTCTAACATTTCTAAATTCTCTTTCCTAAGAGAAAATTTCATCCTCGGGCTTGAATGATCATTTTTCTACATTTTACGGTTTGACGGGAATTTCTCTCGGTCAAATTTGTATCCTAGCATTGACAGGGAATGTGGCCTCTTTTGGTTGGACACAGATCGACAGGGTACTTCATAATTTTATAAATCGTCTCAACTTGAAAACTAGTCTACATGGAGGAACGACACTCATTTGAAGATCTACTTTTTGGTTTGGCCCTAGAGTAGCACTGAGAGGACACGTGGAGGTCTCCGCTGCTCCGCTTTGACTTAGACAAATTTTAATGCAACTAATATAGTCTGGTGGGATAGGGACACGTGGTGAGCCCACACTCATTCAGGGTTTCCGCTTTGGGTGCCATTTTGAAATTATGCCATGAAGACATGTGGAGGCTTCCACTGGGTCTTCCCATACTTAGACTTTTCTTAAAAGGTTTTGGGAGGCCTAGGACATGTGGAGGAATCATGCATGTTTGGGGACTAGCCCTTGAGTTTCATTTTAAAGAAGCGTCGGGAGGACACTTAGAGGCCTCTGCTCACTTTACATTTTGCTTGGACTTTTCAATGGCTAAAGGAGATTGCCTCAGACTCTGACACATAGTGTCTTCCACTGAGCTTCAAGCCTTCAGACAAGTTTTTCAGGCCAAGACACGTGGTCAGCCCACGCTCTTTCAAGATCTCAAATTTTGGGAACCATCTCAAGATGTGAAATTGTGACGCGTGGCAATTTAAAAAGCCAAAAGGGGCGGGGTAGCTGATCATTGGGGGAAGCTTAAAAGTTTTTCCTCTTATTCTCAAAAGGGTTAAAATATCAAAAATTTCCTACAAGCCTGATAGAGGAAAGGTCAAAGCTTGCTCCAGTCAACGGTAGAGGTGCGGACTCTCAGGGGAAATTTGGAAAATTTTATTTTTAGGAAAATGGAGTTAAAAGCAAACAAGGAAGAGTGGTTCCACTGGGACCCACCTTAAGACATGTGTCAGGATCATTTAACAAGGGTGGAGGTGTGGAGAAAAATGTAAAAATTTTCCATTTTTAAAAAAGGTTCTAAAAAGTCAAAGGAAACCCCGAGCCTGTTTTTAAAATTGAATCTTTCATTTAGATGGCTTAAATTCAAAGTGAAGATCAACAAAAGCTATGTGTCTGAATCTGATTTTCCCCCCATTTTTACTAAAAATCTCCTAGAAGTGCAAGTCTTCATAATTTCTTGGTATTTCATACACGCCAAATAGAGAGGAGAGTTGATTTTGATATCTAAGTTTGGTGGGGAAGATCTAAAGACGTCTTTCACCATTAAAATGGTCTAACTATCAGGCTCGATCTGATTTTCTATTTTTATTCTCCCAAGCACACAAGGAACCAGATTTAATAGATTATGGGTGGAAGTGGTTGGCGAACAGAGGAAGAGTGACTTGATAAAGGAAAAATTTGAATGCGGGAGATTTTCGAAGAGATCTGCCCCCTTGAGCACCTGGCGACTTTTTGTAGATCCGATTCTAGGAATCACGATCGTGATTGGAAAGCATTGGTGGCACTCAATGTCTATATTTTTGGGGGGAAAATGCTTTGTTGTAAATGTTATAAATGGCACAAATTTATCATGCAAATGTTTTGAGTGTGAGGGGTCGGGACTGATTTTCCTAATAGAAAAAAAAATTGATAGAGCCCATCCCTTTTTGAGAAGCTGACTGAGAAGCCTGTATATCTCTTTTGTATTGAATTTGATCATTTCAAGGTGGTTGCGAGTGTACAGCCATTGAAAATCTCTAAGATTGTTCTAAAAATTTTCCCCTGCTGATAAATTTAATCAAACTCGAGTTATTCTGTGTGGATCTTATGCAAAATGTGTGGCTTTACTTCTGAATGTCTGCAAATAGTTTTTCTTGTTCTTGTTGCAATCTTGTATTAAAATCTATCTCAATCACATAGGTATCAATCCTTGTGATAGTTTAGTGGCATCTGTAATTTCATTTCTCAGAAGACCTTTCATCTTGGAGTGAAATAAATGATTTAAAATCACTTTTCTCTCATCTGTTGACAGAGTTTTTTTGTAAGCCTCTAGTTGTACCTAAGGCGTGAGTGGGCTCAGATATTGATGTTTTGTTTGGTTTTCCAACTCAAGCCTTTCTTTTATAATCTCATAGATTTTATGAAAAAGTGATAATTTGGGCCTCTATTGAAGCACATATTATGGTTAAAGAAACATTTTAGCTGTTATGTGGCATTCTATTCGTTAAGTTTTCCATTTTGCAAAAGTTCTCAAAGATTTGGTATAATCAACTTAATATTGCTTCACCTCCCACCAAATTCATTCAAAATAACTAATCCTACCCATACAAATGCAAACATTTTACTACCAAAACAAACAAAAACAATTAGGATTCCAAATGTCTTTAGTAGCCTGAACCTTGCCTAGAGAATATCTCCACTATCTAGAGTGACAACTCGTGAGAATTATATTTTTTTCACTGATCATATTTTCTTCAAGGTCTCCTTAACAACTTCATTAGGAAGGATATCTCCATCTCCTCCATAAACAATAGGCTACAAAAGGTTTCTCTTACCTTGGTTGAAAGGCACAACCTAAAATAGTGAGGATAGATCAAATCCTCCTAAGGGTGCTATCCATTTCTCCAAATCTGAGTGACTAAGGGCTAGTTAGATCCCATTCCCTTCTATAAAATGACTCATCATGATCTATCTGTCTCTAAGCTTCTTGCTAAACCTGTGATGCTGCTCAGACTTTGAAGGAGAATCAATTTGGGTACCAACACCTTACTGGCATCATTGCCGGGGAGATAGTGATTGCAGTTCATATTCAGACCCTGGTAAAAAAATTCTTATATATTCCAAGTTTTGTGCACATTTCTTTCAGTTTCAAAACCTAGTTCACTAGCTTCCATTGATAAATTTGGGTAAAGAAAAGTCAGATTCTTTCCATTTCCAGTTTCTAGTGTTGAAAAACATTTGACAGATCATATTTAATGCATCTACACAACTAAGGTGGAAATCCTTAGTGGTGACTCCCTTTTGATCTGATTCTTAATTAATACCAGTGTCTTAACTACTGTCATATGATATTTTTTACTAAAATTTGCAAAGCTGAAAGGAAGAAGGTCTTTCTTTGCTAGGGATCCTACTAGGACATTATTTCCAGAGCTAGGAAAAGCAAAATCAGAAGGAAGAACAGCTTGGATAGCTTTTGGAAATCAGCAGACAAGGAAGGTGATCTCCATTTATGAAAGTGATCAGCCTATTATTGAAGACTGTAATTCAAGTGCTTCTGAATCAGATACCCTCTTTGTGGAATTGAATTCTCCAAGTGGGGAGGGGATTTCATTTGATTTTGAAAGGTTTTCTTCTCATTCTACCCCTGTCTTTTCAGAAGTTTATAGGGAGTTCCAGGAAACAAGGCCTTTAGGGGATATCCATTTTGAAAGTTATACCCCTATGTTTCAAAGACCCTCTGCCCCTTATCAATTTGTCACCCCTCCAAGGTCACCTCCTTAAAACAACATGGCCTTGCCCCCACCCATACCCCCTTTTGTTGTAAACACCTTTGGACCTATAAACTTTTCAATAATTTTTGGTTATCCAAATGTAGTTCCCCAAGATGTAAGGAACAAACTGCCAAAGTTCCAAGGAAAGTGAAACAACGATATAACTGGTGATCAACATCTAAAGCTTTTTATCAATATGATGGAAGACTTTGAGATTGAATCAGAAGATTTGTATATCAAATTGTTTATCCATACTTTGGAAGAGGATGCAAGGGACTGGTATAAAGCTTTGCCAGATAATTCCATTGATTCTTGGACAGAGATGAGAAATGCATTTAGATTGTTGTATGGTGACAGAACTGACCCTAGGTTTCTTTTGACAAAATTTGAAAACATCAAAAAGAATCCTAGGTTTCTTTAGGGGATATCCATTATGATGTTATTCCTAACCCAAAACCTCATTTACTCTAATAATATTTTCATGTACATTTAAATTCGATCTCATAATTGACATTATTTTAGAACAATTATAGTTCAAGGGCACATAATTTGGACTTAGGGATTCATTACTACAAGGAGTTGCTACCATGCACAAAATAACTCATTTCATTTCTCATATACCCTCAAGTATTAAATACATATTATGAGCGAGTTTTCTAATACAATTATGTGCATTTAAAATGCCTTCCAAAGAGCTATATACATAATTTGGTAAATATTCATCAACGTTTCTTTCCTAAATAACCTGATCAGATTTTCCACCATATATTAACTTTTTAAAAAATCATGGATGGGGGGGAAACTACGCCCTACAAGTATCACGTGTTAAATCCACTACTAGAAACCTAGGGACACATTTATCTAAGAGGAACAAAAGGGATTCAAATGAAAAAGTTATAAAATTTTACAGTTTCAAAAGCCTTCTAAAGTACTTTCTACAATCATTGGTAATCATAAATCATATGTCCTTTGTCCACTAATGTAGTGCCCACTCTCCTTCGACACCCTTTTTTATTTATTTCGATGTTGTCAACTACACTTATGGATATATTGTAGCTTTTTGATTTATCATGATATTAAATGTTAAAGATATTGGATTGTTGTTGATTTCAACTCACATATGATGCATGTGGATTATTAGAGACATTTTATATTGATGTTGATATTTTGTTGACATGGTTATTTATATATAATTGAACATGCGATACTTTTGTCACACTAAGTAGGCTTTGATAATTGAACTAATGTTGTGATCATTTTGACATGAATGAAACATATGATAGAAATGTTGCTAGAAATTGTAAATGATATCGTATTTTCCTAGATGATATTTGATTCATATATAGATGATTGTACATTTATATTGTATATTTCATCATAGATGTTTTTAATGTGGCCATGAGGCCGAATGAGGTATTTATGTGTTTTGCAGGAAAATTTATTCACAACAAACATCGGGGGGATTGGAGACCAACCACATTGGAATTCTAGGTGAATTCAATAAGGGTCATCATGGCAACATGTATTTGTGTGTGTGTTTTAAATATGGTAAGGGGGAAATTGTGACCAATGGGTTATGTATTGCCTTTTATTTAGTTTCCTTTATTGATGATAGAATGTGATTTTAGTGATGTAATTTATTGTATTATTTATTTGGAATTTGGTGTATGCTTTTTCCCCTTTATTATTAATGGTTATAGTGTCTTAATTAGAGATAATTTAACCTTATCATGAACTAATTAAATATGTGACCAAAGGAATTAATTTATTAGAGTAGATTTCTCTTGGATTTTGTGTTGTTAGTTGTGTGCTTGGGGATCTTGAGTGTTGGAAACTCGAATTTATCCTTCGAGGCCAATTTTGGAGGCTTGTGGGAAAATTAAAACTTGTCCCACACCTCTTAAATTGCTATACCAACCATACCTATGGGTTGGGGGGTCAAAATTAGACCCTAGTAGGTGTTTTGGGAAGATAAAAGGTAAAATATTTATTGCACTTTCTTTCTTGAAATAAATTTTGTCCTTATGGGGGTGTGGGCTTAGATTGTGTGTGTAAGTAAAATGTCATTTCTTCAACCACTTAAATTAATTTTGCTTTGTAGTATTGGGTTGACTATGGTGATGTGGAGTGGAGAGGAAATGAGGTGGCATCCTACTTGGAGCCACATTATCCTCCTCTCTCTTTTCTGTTTATTCAAGTTCTTTTTCTTGTTTGGGGGTTACTTAATTATTTTTGTGCTCTTGCATTTTTGGGAGTTAGAGGATTATGGAGAGATTGTGGTATTTATGGGAGCTTATTAGTGATTTTTTTGGCTTTAAGGAGCTTAGAGATTGACTCTTGGAACAAGCTCTACTATGGAAAGGTAGGAGCTTTACTCTTGCTCATGTTTTTCTTTTATTTTTTTGTATGTGTTTGTTATTTTAGAGTGTTTTAGAATGCTTGTTGGGTGCTTGGGTATATTTCCTAAGTGTGGTGTATGATGGTACTATGGGGAGAATTCATATAGGGAGGCATAAGAGTTATTTCATGTTTTGGAGGGATTTTAGGTTGGGTGCCCCACCTTGGACAAGGAATGCTTGCATTTCTTACTTGTTCTTGTATGAGGGAGGCATAAGAGTATGAGGGAGGCATAAGATTCTGATGGGGGCATAAGAGTATTTGGGGGGCATAAGAGGTACTTGAGGGAGTCATAATAGTGTGTAGGGGATTTGAGATATGGATTGGAGGTTTTAAGGTGGGCACCCATTTCCCATTGGGAGGCATAAGTGGCCTCCCCATAGATTCTTACTCCTTTGGATTTTTCATTTAAAAGCCTTGAATAATTTTTTTTGTTTTCCTTCTTGTGTTTATAGTTTGAGTTTGATTGTGTTTGGAATGGTTTTAAAATACTTATTTTTGTGTTTTGGAAGCTTGTTTGTTTCCATGGTTGGATCCACCTTTCATTGCAATGTGTTGGGGCTCGAGAGCCAATGAGGAGGATGGATTATCCTCCTCATGGGATATTTTGGTTGGGAGAAGAGTGTTGCCTCTCCCCCCATTTTTTTGTGGATCAAGAAAATCATGAAGGATCTCTCTTATTGGTGTTGTGAAGCTTGGAGCTTTTGGTGGAGTCCCTAAGATAATCCTTCTTGCAATAAAACTTCCTTTGTGTTATTCCCACTAGAGTGGAGGAACTTGTAATATTGTATTCCATTTTAGATTATATTCTTGTATGATTTCTCACTTTACGTGGAGGACATTGTATTGATCTTGTGAAGAAAAATTACATTCCATTTTTGTTATTAAAGTTGTATTGTATGTTGAAAGAAACAAAAGAAGAAAGATTTGTATTGTAAAATTAGTTTCCTGAAATAGAAAAGAAAACTATTTTCTTTATTTGAAGTCTTAGCTTGTTGTGAGAAAATAAGTTCCTTGTGTTAAAAATAATTGGGCTATATTCAATGGAAAATAAAGTTTACTTCATTGTGAAATTTTCATTATGGTAAAAGAGAAAGAAGAAATATAGAAGTTGTAGGATGTTAAAAATGTATGCATAGCAAATTTGAATGTTTAATAAAGTGGTTGTAGTTATTTTGAATACACGAGTTTGAGTGAAAATGAAAGAGAAAACAAATTTAAGAGAGGGAATTGTTGTGTTTTGTATTAGGAAAATAAACATGTAGAAGTAGATGTAAATATTTTATTTTACTCTTGGATCTAGAAGGAAATAAGTTGAATAAAATGGAAATGATCTTGTAGCTAGTTGTGATTTGATTAGAATTGATAATTCTTTAAAATGAGTAGTTTTAACTAAGAAATGATCAAATGGAATGAAATATCAAAATTGGAGACCTTAGGTGTATAAACATTAAGCTCAAAATGCATCTTAGTACCTTTTAGCAACTTTTGTTTTTTGGGAAAACTCAGAATTTTAGGTTCTATTTCTAAGAAACAGGACCGTCGCTCTGTGCAAAGCGATGGTCTCATAACCGCCGCTCAGGTAAGGAAGCGGTTTCGGAACCTCTGCTCCATAGGGTGGCAGTTCATGGTTTGTTACCCAAGTAGGGAGGTGGTCCCAGGACCACCAACCTACTCTGTGTGATGGTTCTATCACTTACGGCTGAACTTCTCAGATTCGCGCCTGTGTAAAAATTTTAACTGGTTTATACTAAATTTTAAGTTGTAAATTCAACTAGGAAACTTCCAGTAGTCAAATACTGCTCAAATATTGTTTTATAAAGCAATTAAACCTATAAATGGAAGATTACAAACATTCATTCTTGTTTATATTTATGGGATTGGGTTTGCCCCAAATAGAGAACCCCAAATACACATAGTTTTGAAACAAAACAAGATTGGTAAAGGAAACCCCTCCCCATCCTTGAATGAAAGTAATTACAACAATAAAAACTACAATCTAAACTAATCCAAGATTGATATCCTTGTGGACTCCTTCATGGTTCTTCCTCTCTTGACCCTGTCTTCCTCCTCTCCAACCTACAAGTTTTAACAAAATAAATAGACCAAATGAGGATAATAGAATGAAGGAAAGGCTTTAATAAAAATTCATAAGGATTTTAGGGTTATTTTTAAGCCTTAGGATATAGTTTCCAAGATTTATTTGATCTAAGGGTGGAGGATTAACACTACTTTTGTTTTGTAGAAATGTATTTTTAAATGTTTAAATTAATCCTTAAGGGTATGTGTAGAATGGGTGAATGGGGCCACTTATTTGCCTTGGGAGTGTAATGTCTATTTTTTTGCTCTTAGTATGTTTTAGAAAATTAATAAAAGGACTTTAAACTATTAGGATAATGAAACTAAATTAATTAAGCAGGAGGTTAACCACATTAGTATTTTAACATTAACTAAAGGGGAGAAAACATTTAGCTAAGTAAATTAAACTTTGGCACCTTCCTAGTTGACTCTTAATTAATCAACCTTAGAGATAGAGTAGATAAAAATATTTAACCTTTTAATTAGACCTAATCCATCTTTTGTAAGGAAGAAGATTATTGGTGTAAATTAATTTGTTGTACCCTAGGGGTTAATACCTTGGTAACCTCCTTGACCTGCTTATAAACAAAAAAAATTAGTCACAATTTTTGGGGTAAGTGTTAGGTTATAGCGAGTTCCTATAATGTCATTTTTATAGGCGTTAAACTTTGGTATCAGAGCCGTGGGTTCAAATCTTGGACCCTTGGCCACACCTAGAAAACACGAAACATGAACATTTAACCTAGTGCAAAATTGGCTTCTTTTAATGTAGAAATTCACAATGTCTTATAATTAGATAATGTAGAAAACATAAGAAACTGAAACAACACCTAGAACAATGAACTAACTCTCATCTTGGATTATATAGGAGGCACGGATCAGATGAGGGGTATTTTCACATATACCTAGATATACCACCTCCATAGCAGGCTTTAGCGGCCATTCTACCTCAGATTTTACAGACACTTCAGGACATAAATGTTGTTATACGCAGAGGGTCCTTGGGAGGACGACTTGCTAGACATGACATGGAGCCATCAGTGGAATCCCATGCATCCCCTTGACATAGTGATGAGTATAGGGAAAAGAACTTATGAGTGGAGTCGACTAGGGCATCATCACCATAGAGAGGGCATGGAGATAGGATTTCAGGACATAGGGACATATCTCAGAGCCCTAGACAGAGGGAGGAGCATGTAGAGAGACCTAGGGGACGTCAAACGTCAGCTGCAGACCATATCAAGGAGATCCTGAAGCTACGATCATCTCACTATTTGAGAGATATAGGTGGTTGTCAAGAAGAGGCCTGGTTGGTGAGCTTGAGCAGATGCTTCAAGATCTACCCTTGTACTAGCAACACGAAAGCTCATGTTGTGATCCATATTTTGAGGGATGGAGTAGGATCTGGTGGAGGACTGAGGAGTAGAAGCTCCATGTTGACTCAAAGACAGTTACCTGGGAGCTATTAGAGGAGATTTTTAGGAGTAGGTGTTTTCCCAAGAGGTTTATTTAGTAGCTGGATAGACATGATTTCACATGACCTTTGTTAAGCATCTATGAATGTAGCTGAGTTATGAAAGTCAATTTCTGGACCTATTCTATTATGTCGACTATATGCACGATGATCAGGTATGGATTCACAGGTTCATTAGGTGCCTAAATTTGGATTTGGGGTGGTGGTGGCTGCGCATTCACTATCCCACAGAAATTAGCTAGAGGCTCGTGGATACGGCCTATATTATAGAAGGAGACATGGGGGAAGACGCAATGTAGGCTAGAGATAAAGTTCGGAGCCATGCATCCAGTAGATGCAGGGATGGCATATCGAGGGGGGTTAGTACCTTCTCCTTGTGGTGGATAGAGTTCAAGACATTCTTCTTTTAGGCCACAACATTCAAGCCACCATTAGAAGCCACCTCAGCAACAGAAGTAGATGTAGGCTCATCCTCCATTACAGGCCTACTCAGAGGTTCGACGCATAGAGAGGATAGACTATGGGGCCTCCTCCTAGGGGTTCCATTAGGAAAAAGGGTGTGCTAATAGCTGCAGTCAGCAGGAGCTTGCCAGAAAAGATCCTTAGTAGTCCATAGCCAGATCATCAAGATCCACATCACAGATCTCTAGAGTACCGGCTAGAGTTGCACCCCACTAGAGAGCACCAGGTAGTCTGTTATAGTTATGGCATTATTGGATATCATTAGAGATAGTGAAAAAAAAACCATAACAAAAAGGGTAAGAAGATAGATCTCAGAGCCTACTATTGGAGATATGGAATGAAGCAATCATATCTACGTAGCAGTTGAGAACTGCTGAGGATAAGTACCAGAGTACCGTGATAGAGACGACAAGGTAGTATTGGTGGTATTTCTACCTCTATATTAATTTATTCTAGTTCATATAATTATTTTATTGCACCATCCTTAGTAAATCATTGCAGGATGGTGGCAGTTAGGCAAGGTCGTAGATTGGGATGTTGAGATGGCTTCTGGAGCCTAAAATTTCTGTAGACTCCTTAGTTAAGGAGTACGTAGTAGATTTAGGATCCATTCACCACTACCTCAGATCTTCGAATCTTTCCGTTGGGTTCTTATGGTGTCATCTTGGGTCATGGACTGGTTATCTGCACACAAAGTTAGAGCATGGAATGTTACCATAAGATTATTTCTTATGTAAATGATCTAGGAGTGGAGTCAGTCATAGTCAGGAGTTAGGAGGCACGTTTCCATTCACACCATCTCCGTTATGTAGCTTAAGCAGTGTGTGTGATGAGGTTTGTCAGATGTATGTTGATTATAGTTAGTGAAATATCTGAGGATGATTCTATTAGACCATCCCTCGATGAAAATTACATTTCGAGACAATTTGTTGATTTTTTTCTAGGGAAGCTACCAGGATTATCCTCCCCCACGTGAGATAGATTTCCACATAGATCTTGTTCCGAGGCACAAATCCTATCTCACGAGCCCCATATTTGATGACTACTCCTGAGCTCTATGTGAGCTCAAGTTTGTATCTTGAGATCCTTTTATAAAAATTCCTAATCCATCATAGTGTATCCCCTTGGGGTGCACCAGTGATTTTTTTTAAGAAGGACGGATCTTTGCGGTTGTGTATTGATTATCACCGACTGAACAAAGTAATGATCAAGAATCTTTACCCCCTTCCAGGAATTGATGATTTATTTTCTCAGATGCGGGGATCTATAATTTTCTACAAGATATATCTTAAGTGAAGGTTATCATCAGTCTAAGGGTCACAAAGGAAAATATTCATAAGACTGCCTTCCGTACGAGATATACCCACTACAAGTTCAAAGTGGTTCCTTTGGGTCTTACATGAATTACCCCACAGTGTTCATGAGCTTGATGAATGGGTTTTTTAGGATTTTTTTGGATTGCTTTGTACTCATCTTCCTTGATGACATTTTGATTTACTCACAAACGTGTAAGGAGCACAAGGGGTATCTTCACCAAGTTCTTCATTGTCTTCGTGAGCAATATATTTACGGGAACTTACAGAAGTGTGCATTCTTTCAGATAGAGGTGTAGTATTTGGGCCAAATCATTTCTAGGGAAGGTATTACAGTCAATACTTCCAAGATTCGAGCTATCATGGATTGGCCAGTCACCCACTAGTGTGACTCGAGGTGCACAGCTTCATGGATTTGGGAGGATATTATATGGGTATTTGTTTAGGAATCTATCTCAGATTTCTCACCCCATCATGTTCACTTTAGTGGAAAGGGAATAGTTTGTATGGTAACATATATGTGAAGGCCTTCAAGACACTCAAGGAATGCTTCATGATAGTACTTATTATTGCAATGGTCAAATCCTCAAGGTGAGTTCTACATTTGCATAGGATGCTTCTTTGGTAGGACTTGGAGGTGTGTTGATGCAGGAGGGAAGAGTAGTTTCTTTTGAGTCTCACAAAGCTCAAGGATTATGAGCTCAATTATCTGACTCATGATCTTGAGCTTACAGAAATTGTGCATGCCTTTGTGTAGGTGGAGATACTTCCTTCTTCTCTAGATATTTACACTCAGGACTGATCACTTGAGTCTTCACCACCTCTTCATGCAACCCAATCTCAACGCGTGCTAGTGGTGATGGATGGAGTTGCTTTGTGAGTATGATATGGAGATAGAGCATGTGAAGGGGAAGGAGAATGTGGTTACAAATTCCTTGAGTAGAAGAAGACATGTGGATATGGATAGTTCAGTGGGTTCAGATTGTGGAGTAATATTTTACAGCAGCTTCCTCACGATAGATTCTACCTCGTAGCCAAAGCAAATATTGATTCCCAGAGACCCATTGAGGGGATATTTGATCAATTTTATTTAGAGTTAGATGGTCTTCTCAGAGACAGAGGTAAGATATATGTTCATAGGGATGGAGACTTGAAAAATGACATTTTGAAAAAGGCTCATCATGCACCTTATTTAGCCCATCCCGTGGTGAATAAGATACACACCACTTTGAGACAATTATACCATTGGAGAGGACGTCATAGAGACGTGTCTTAGTTTGTGTCGCATTGTCTAGAGTGTCAGAGGGTGAAGGCCGAGATCGACATCCATGTTGCCTTATTTTTCCTCATGCCATACCGAGAGGAAATGGGACACCATTTCCATGGACTTCATTTTTGGGCTACCGATGTTGAGATACAACCATGAATACCATCATGGTCACAGTGGATAAATTTACAAAAATTGCTCATTTTTCTCCTATGAAGAGCACCTACATAGCTAGTGCAGTGGTATGGGTATACCAGATGATATTTTTAGATTACATAGGATTCCATAGAAGATTATTTGTGACAACAATCCTTTATACACTTCTCACTTCTGGACTACGATGTAGCATGCTCTCGGGATGAGGATCAATTTCAGAACAACATATCACCATGAGACATGTGGATAGACTAAGCGGGTGAATTAGATCCTAGAGGACATGCGTAGGATGTACGTTATGGGTCACCAGTCGAGATGGGAGGAGTACCTATACTTGGTGGATTTTTCCTATGATAATAGTTTTCATAGTTCGATAGGTATGGATCCTTTTCACGCATTGTATGACAGAGAATGTCAGGACTCCTCTTTGTTGGTACAAGTTAGAGGAAATGAGTTTCTTCTTGGGGCCAGCATTATTGCATAGGATATGGAGCAGCATGTTGTTCTTGATCAGACAGAGGTTGTAGGAGGCGCAGGATAGGTACAGAAGAAGAATGTCAGACCATCATAGAATAGATCATAGTTTTTAGTTAGGCACAAAGGTTTTTCTTCATGTCAGACCACATAAGATCCCTATCCATTATGGAAAATGTTCTAAGCTTACTCCAATGTTTTTGGGTCCCTTTCTGATCTTGGAGCGTATCGAGTCCTTTGGCCTATTGTCTAGCGTTGCCACATAGCTTGACTCACATTCATGATGTGTTTCACGTTTCTATGCTATATGATATATATGTCTGATCCTTCTCACGTGATGGATTGGACTACATTGTAGGTGTATTATTAGGGGCAAGTGATGGTGAATCCCGTCTACATTATAGATCCCAGGACCCTGGGCCTTCACGTGACAGAGAGATTGACCAGGTTTGGGTCTATTGGGACAGGTACAACGAGAGTACTACTACATGGGAGGATGTTACATTGCTACGAGTTTAGTTTCCACACTTTTTCTAGTGACTTCTATGAGGAATTAGAGTCTAAGGGGAGGGGGATGTAGTGCCCAATCTCCTTTCGACACCCTTATTTTTATTGATTTTGATATTGTCGACTATACTTATGGATATTATTGTAGTGACTTTTTTATTTAACATGATGTTAGATGTTAGAGATACTAGATTGTTGTTGATTTCGATTCATATGTGATGCATGTGGATTATTAGAGACATTTTATATTGATGTTGATATGTTGTTGACATGGTTCTAAATATATATTGTTGACATGTGATACTTTCGTCACACTGAGTAGACTTAGATAATTGAACTAATGTTGTGATCATTTTGACATGGATGAAATGTAGGATAGAAATGTTGCTAGAAATGTTAAATGATATCATATTTTCCTAGATGATATTTAATTCATATACAGATGATTGTGGATTTATATTGTCGTATTTTATCATAGATGTTTTTAATGCGGGCACATGAGGCTAAAGGAGGTATCTATTTGTTTTGTTCAAGTAAATTTATTCACAACAAACATCGGGGGGATTTGAGACCAACCACATTGGAATTATAGGTGAATTCAGCAAAGGGTCACCATGACAATATGTATTTGTGTGTGTGTTTGAATTATGGTTAGTGGGAAATTATGACCAAGGGGTTATGTATTTATTTTTATTTAGTTTCCTTTATTGATGTTAGTATATGTTATTTTAAGTGATGTAATTCATTGTATTATTTGTTTGGAATTTCATGTATGCCTTTTCCCCTTTATGATTAATTGGTTTTAGTGTCTTAATTAGAGATAATTTAACCATTTCCTAAACTAATTAAATATTTTACCAAAGGAATTCATTTATTAGAGTATATTTCTCTTGTATTTTGTGTTGTAAGTTGAGTTCTTGGGGATCTTGAGTGTTGTACACTCTAACCCTTCATAGATATTCTAATTTGGCCTTAGAGGCCAATTTTGGAATCTTGTGGGATAATTCAAACTTGTCCCACACCTCTTAAATTGTTATACCAACCCTACGATGGGTTGGGGGGTCAAACTTAGACCCCATTAGGGGTTTTAGGAAGATAAAAAGATAAAATATTTATTGCACTTTATTTCTTGAAATAAATTTTGCCCTGACGGGGGTGTGGGTTTAGATTGTGTGTGTAAGTAAAATGTCATTTCTTCAACCACTTATTAATTTTGCTTTGGAGTATGGGGTTGACTAGGGTGACGTGAAGTGGAGAGGAAATGAGGTGGAATCCTACTTGTAGGCACATCATCCTCCTCTCTCCCTTATCTATTTATTTAAGTTCTTTTGCTTGTTTAGGGGTTACTTCATTATATTTGTGCTCTTGCATATTTGGGAGTTAGAGGATTTTAGAGAGCTTTTGGTCTTTGTGGGAGCTTATTGGTGATTTTTTTGGATTGAAGGAGCTTGGAGATTGACTCTTAGAACAAGATCTACTATGGAAAGGTAGGAGCTTTACTCTTGCTCATGTTTTTCTTTTATTTGTGTATATGTGCTTATTATTTTTGAGTGTTATAGAATGATTGTTGGGTGCTTGGGTAGATTTCCTAAGTATGGTGTAGGAGGGGACTATGGGAAGAATTCATGTAGGGAGGTATAAGATTTATTTCATGTTTTGGAGGGAGTTTGGGTTGGGTTCCCCACCTTGGACAAGGAATTCTTGCATTTCTTACTTGTTTTTTGTATGAGGGAGGTGTAAGAGTATGAGGGATGCATAAGAGTATGAGGAAGGCATAAGAGGTACTTGAGGGAGGAATAAGAGTATGTAGGGGATTTGAGATATGCATTGGAGTTTTTAAGGTGGGCACCCATTTCCCATTAGGAGGCATAAGTGGCCTCCCCATAGATTCTTACTCATTTGGCTTTTTCATTTAGAAGCCTTGTATATTTTTGTTGTTTTCCTTCTTGTGTTTATAGTTTGATTTTGGTTGTGTTTGGAATGGTTGTGAAATACTTGGTTTTGTGTTGTGGAAGCTTGTTTTTTGTCATGGTTAGATCCACCTTTCATTGCAATGTGGTTGGGGCTAGGGGGCCAATGAGGAGGATGGCTTCTCCTCCTCATGGGATAATTTTATTGGGTAGAGAGTGTTTCCTCTCCCCCTATTTTGTTGTGGATCAATAAAATCATGAAGGAGCTCTCATGTTGGTGTTGTGAAGCTTGGAGCTTTTGGTGGAGTCTTTAAGAAAATACTTCTTGCAATAAAACTTCATTTGTGTTAATCCCACTAGAGTGGAGGAACTTGTAATATTTTACTCCATTTTAGCTTATATTCTTGTATGATTTCCCACTTTAAGTGGAGGACATTGTATTGATCTTGTGAAGGAAAATTGCATTCCATATTTGTTATTAAATTTGTATTGTGTGTTGAAAGAAACAAAAGAAGAAATATTTTTGTTGTAAAATTAGTCTTGTGAAATAGAAAATAAAACTATTGTCTTTATTTGAAGTCTTAGCTTATTGTGAGACAATGAGTTCCTTCTGTTAAAAAGAATTGGACTATATTCAATGGAAAATAAAGTTTACTACATTATGAAATTTGCATTATGGTAAAAGAGAAATAAGAAATATAGAAGTTGTAGGATGTTAAAAATGTATGCATAGAAAATTTGAATGTTTAATAAAGTGGTTGTAGTTATTTTAAATACATGAGTTTGAGTGAAAATGAAAGAGACAAAAAAATTGAGATAGGGAATTGTTGTATTTTGTATTAGGAAAATAACCATGTAGAAGTAGATGTAAATATTTTATTTTACTATTGGAATTCAAAAGGAATCAATTGAAAAAAACGGAAATGATCTTGTAAGTAGTTATGATTTGATTGGAATTGATAATTCTTTAAAATGAGTAGTTTTAAATAAGAAATGATCAAATAGAATGAAATATCAAAATTGGAGACCTTAGGTGTATAAAAATTAAGCTTTGAATGCATCTTAGTACCTTTGAACAAATTTTGTTTTTTGGGAAAACTTAGAATTTAAGGTTCTATTTCTAAGAAATAGGACCGCCGCCCTGTGCAAAGCGACGGTCTTGTAACTACCGCTCGGGTAAGGCGGTAGTTCAACAATCTTTGTTGTAGTTCCTAGCGAAATTGTCTCTACAACACTGATTTCATCCTTGAAGGCCGAAATAACCTCGATAAAACCTGTAACCTCTAATTCCGTCGTGGGAACCAGGTTTTCTTCTGGTAACATGCTTACTGGTTTGTTTAACTGTTTGGTGGGAAGCTCAAATTCATAGTGGACCCCTGGCCTTTTCTTCAAGTTGGCCAGGTGTATGTCAAAGGGCTTTGGATCGCCCTGAGTGATAAAGACTTTCCCTAAATGTAGGAATTTGACTTCTTGGAATAGGGTGGACGGGATTGCTTTCATGCGGTGTATCCAAGGGTGACCAAGAATCATATTATAGTTGGTTTCCTGATCTATAATATAAAACTCAATAATCATTGTCTTGGGTCCAAGAGTTACCAATAATACTATGGTCCCGATTGAGGTTTCCTTGAGACTATCATAACCTCTTAATGTGTTTCGCACTGAGGAGCAATTAGTCTCCACATATCCTAACTTCTAGAGAAAAGAGAAGGGGATGATGCTAACTGCTGCCCCATCATCAATCATCTCACATTTCACATAGTTTTTATAGATCCAGACTTGTAAAAACAGAGTTGGATCACCTCTACGAGCTATTTCGGCATCTGTAGGTATCTTACTTATGTCAAATACAAACCCAATATCCCTTTCAGGCTATCCTGGAGGGCGAATTTCAAAGTCTATATGGTTTATCTACACCTCTGGCGGTGGGGTAACGTTAGCCAAATGGCCAAGACTGAGCGCTTCCAAGAGAGCGGCTTGATGAGAGGGAGAATTCTTCAGTAGATCTAAGAAGGAAATGTGTGAAAAGGTCTTGGTTAGATCACTGATAAAGTCGTAAGCCCCTATTGGCTTACTTAGCGTGTCATGAGCATTATTCTAGACAACTGGGTAAATCGGGATCAGCTGCGATGAATAGTCTCTGGCTCTTGTTGCAGCGTTAATCTGGAGTTCAGCATCCAACTCAACCAAACCTACGATCTTCATTTGTTGGTGACCATCCAAAGGAGGTGCCACCTATGGGTTTGATGAAGTTGAGGTTTCATGATCATGAGTCCCTATTACAATGCCTTTATTCAAACCATTAGGATCTAGTCTTCCATCCTTCAGATGTGTGGGGAGAGGATCATTAAAGATTCCCAATGGTGTGTTCTGTGGAGACACTGGTCCCATATAGGTGTTTTTATTAGGCACAGTTGGATTGGCCAGAAACATGTCAACAAACAACTATCTTTGGTCTTCTGGTGAATGTTACAAAAATAGTTGTTCCTTATTGTACCATAGTACAATTCAGGATCATAATCCCGAGGCATTTGGTTGGTTCCTTATTGTGGTCCAAAACCACGGTTATTGTTTGGTTGTTGACTATTATAGTTAACACTTTGGAACCCTTGCCCCTTTTTTTATAATTGGTTGGGGTATTGACTAGGGCTTGGGGTTGGCATTTGTCTTTTTGGTTGAGGTTGTTGTTATTGTTGGGAACAACTAAAATCCACAATGTTTATTGAGGGTGAGAAATTTTTGTTTCTCTGATTTTTGTCATTGTTATTCCCATTATTGTTGTTATTCATTTTACCTGTACTAGTGAGACTCACAACTTTAGGCTTTTTGGTTTGGTCAGTCACACCATCGATCGTGACTCCACGATTCTTGTTAAGGATCTTTGGTCCTTTATTGTTATTTGTATTTTTGGAGTAGCTGGGAGTGTTTTGAGAAGGGGTAACTAACTTCCCATTTGCTCTGTAGGTTTTACGACCACTGTCAATGGCCGCCTGGTCGATCCGAAGAGCACCCTCTAGCACCTCTTCATAGCTCCTTAGCAGGAACTTTTGAACCTCTTCCTTTGTCTCTTTGTTGAGGGAGTGGAGGAACAAATCACAAAGTTCCGTTTGGTCCATGTTTGGATCACTTACAGAAGAGTAGAGAACATGTCACCACCTCTGAATGAAGTGAGATGAAGACTCATTATGTTCTTGTTTGATATGAAGAACTTCTCTTATTCCTGTTCGCAAAATCTTGTTCATATCAAAGGCTTTGATAAACTCTGACACTAGTTACTTGAACGAGTGTATCGAAGCCTCTGGTATCCTATAATACCAATCGAGAGCAATACCTTCAAGTGTCTTAGGGAAAATCTTTGCAACGATTGCATCCCATGGGAGAAGCTCTCGAATGGCTATTCTATAAGCTTTGATGTGAGCATTTGGATCACTCTCCCCCTTGAACTTTGGGAGATCAGCAAAGGGTCTCCAGAGCATGACTTCCTAATTGGAGAAATCTATGGGTTCTTTGAGATATTCAGAATAAGTCCCCATTTCATATGTTTCCACCATTGAAGACCCTTGTTGGGGAGGTGGGGGCTGCGTTGGCTACTAAAATGGGACAACATAAATATTTGGTGGGGTGTATGACATCCTTTGCATTTGTCCATATGGACCTGGGTAGATGTACATGTCCCCTTGTGGAGATTTGGAATACATGTGTATATACAGGGGTTGATTTCCTTGATATGGAGCTAAAGGTGTGAAGCTAGGGAACATTACATTTCCAGCTGGTATAGCATTTGAGAATGCACTTCTGGCTGGCGCCTATTGTAGATGACCATATGTGGCTTGAGGAGGCATACCCAAGGTACCTATCCCAGTTAACAAGTCTACATGGTTCAGAATATTCATGTAGACTAACGGGTTCTGGGCAGTCAGTATTTTCCCATGGTTCTGTGGGTAAGAAGGAGTCCACGCTTGTCCTTCGTATGAATTCTGTGTATTTTGGGCAAGCTCTAACTCCCTGACCTTACCAAAAAAAGCTGAAATGACATCGCCCATTGACAGGGTGGTGCCCTACTTAGACTCCTTTGGTTGAACCCTTGAAGTTTGTTTAGGAATATGGTGTCCCGCTATGAATTGTTCATTATGTTGCCACCCCTCATTGGTTGTATTGTCAATTGGTGGTGAGGTAGCATTATTGTTTTGAAGCGGGACACTACCTTGCCCTTAGAACTTATCAAAAGATTGGTTCGTTTGTTGGAATTACTACTCACTCCTAGCATATCATGCTAGATAATCCTCATCAAGATGGGGGAGTGGATTGGATTGCATGGTGATGGGCTGTCGAAATAATACCCGAGGACATTAACTAGTTTCTCTAGTAAATGTCATGTTATTTAAACTTGATTGGTCAAGGGGGTAAGTCTGAGTGACCTGATCCAGTTCTTCAATGTGCACAGAAGAACCAACATTGGTTCCCTAAAGTAGAGTATTTTGAGTGCATGAGCGGTTGTCTACCCATGTTGAAAGTGAAGGTGACTTTTGTGGTATGTTTGAATGGTGTTGGTACAAGTCGAAACCTAGGATGGGTCGACCTTACTCGTCATATCCTGACATATTCGAGGGGTATAAAAATACCCACAGAATAAAGGACGGATGAAAGTGGAAATTTTTAGAGACTAGCTCTTCACATCGGGTTCACCAATTTGTACGACAAAAAATCAACACGTGACCTTCTGCGCACCCAACCTCCCGAGGTCATGCCGAGACAGCTGGTGTGGAATTTGAAATGGGATTGAAAGTGATGATGATGACCAAGTAAATTGGGCAACCTTATGTCTTTGACACACAATAATGGAATCTATGAATCTAAGGCAAAGAATGCTCTCCTAACCTGAAAGGGTGTAATGGCGGGGTCTGATATGATAGCTACTCAAAGACTCCAATTGATGTCTAGCTCAGCTGAGATTCTATTGGTGGGTTTTGGAATACGTGGAAAGTAGCCTACAGGTACCTAGTATGGGTTTCTAGGCAATGTCATGGAAATTGAGACAAGAGATGTAGCAGAGCTACAGGAACTAAGAGCGATTCTCTGGTCTCGTCCAGAAAGTCTTAGCCTGATCGGATACTATGTTTAACAATGCAAGTTGTGTGATGATATCAGGTGGAAGTGGTGAGGATATGAATACCTGCGTGCATAGGCTAGTGTTTATATCTAACTGACTAGTAGGGGTTGCGGGACATGTGGGTCACAACCAAATACTCATTGAGGCTAAGGCCCTGGAATGGTCATACATGTAGTCAAATACTATTCCCAAGAGCAGTCCAAAATTCGTAGACCTTTTTACCAGTAATGTTTAAAGTCTCTAATTGTCTTATTTTCTCTGTGTATGTGGAGGGTGTGCGTAAGATTGTTAAGCACAGACCTGTGTCAATGTCAGTTACTAACTTTGGCCCATTGGGTTATGGGACCAGAGGATCACAACCGTAGGTCTTTTCTTGTTGTGGACCGTTGATGGTCATACAAAGTGAATTTGATTTTTTTCGTTGAATAAACTATTTATCAAATGAAATCTAAACTATATTTTTGGTGTTTTCTCAATATATTAGAACAAAACAATAAACAAGCTAATCTATGGAAATAAACATTTTTGTACTTTTCTAACTTTTCAAACAATGCATCTAATCTAACCAACAATTTAAAGAAAACAAATAGCTAGCCATATGTAGCTAGCTATCTGTGGAGATGTGTGAATCTAAATCTAAGATCTATTCTAATTCAAATAAAATCTCTCTAACTCTACCTCAAAATTGTAGAATAAATCATGACTCTAACAGAGCTATCATTCACCCACTATTTCCCTAGAAATATTGAAGAGAAAACTTCCTATTGACTTGATCTACTTGTAACTATCTGATTAATTGAAATGAATTGTTTCTCTACTCTATTTGATATGCAATTTTCCAAAACAAAGCAAACAAATACACAACTCCAACCTGGAAGAGCAAGAGCTTTGGCAAATCCAGAAGTATGAGTATCTATCCCCTCAGTTCTTTCCTTTCTTTCTCTGAGCGTTCATGTGAGTCCAAGGATGGGAATGTAAAGAACAGCAACAAGAGGATGGCACTTGAGTGATGGCAGCTTGGAAGCAATATGGGCGTAATATAGGTATAAGAAAGATAGCACAAGAGATATGAACTTGGCTATGCAATTCCTAGCAAGATTATTGCAGCACAACAATGCAAGATACACAAAATTCTCAGGCCTTTTGCTTGAATATAAGCATGGAATATATAGGAATGGAGGATAGAAGGTTACTTCATGCACAAGGAATTGAAGAGGCAGTTCCACTCATTAAATATATTTAAAATAGAAGGAACTAGGAGAACCAATCAAACAAAGCTATTTTTAGCAAATTCGATTCATGGACGCATTCAAAAGATAAACTTAAGTGAATCGTCGCATGCAAATTTCTTGTGTGAAGATTCTAGAAAAATTGATTAGGACCACTGCCCTTTGTAGGGCAATAGTTTCAGGACCGTCGCCACAGTCAAGGCGGCGGTTTGCAAACCACCACCCAAGTAGGGCAGCGGTCCTGGCACTAAAGGCCAAAACAAGCACATAATGAAAGGGGAAAAGGGAAAAATGCAGGGAAAAGATAAGTAAAGCTATCTAGGATACAAATATATACTGCAAATGGGTTTTTGGAGCTCGGACACCTTCTCGAAAGGATTTTGAATCATCATTGGGGACCTTTATAACCGTTTTCCCGCCAATGTAGCACATGCAATTTTGGGTGCGTACAGAAACCCCTCCCCATCCTTGAATGAAAGTAATTACAAGAATAAAAAATACAATCTAAAATAATCCAAGCTTGATCTCCTTGTTGACTCCTTCATGGTTCTTCCTCTCTTGCCCCCATGGCTTCCTCCTCTCCAACCTACAAGTTTTAACAAAACAAATAGACCAAATGAGGAGAATAGAATGAAGGAACGGCTTTAATAAAAATTCATAAGGATTTTAGGGTTATTTTGAAGCCTTAGGATCTAGTGTCCAAGATTGATTTGATCTAAGGGTGAAGGATTAAACCTACTTTTGTTTGTTAGAAATGTATTTTTTAATGTTTAAATTAATCCTTAAGTGTATGTGTAGAATGGGTGAATGAGGCCACTTATTTGCCTTGGGCGTGTAAAGTCTTTTTTTTGTTATTAGTATGTTTTAGGAAATTAATAAAAGTACTTTAAACTATTAGGATAATGAAACTAAATTAAATAAGCATGAGGTTAACCACATTAGTATTTAACATTAACTAAAGAGGAGAAAACATTTAGCTAAGTAAATTAAACTTTGGAATCTTCCTAGTTTACTCTTAATTAATCAACCTTAGAGATAGAGTAGATAAAAATATTTAACCTTTTAATTAGACATGATCCATATTTTGTAAGGAATAAGATTATTGGTGTAAATTAATTTGTTGTACCCTAGGGGTTAATACGTCGGTAACCTCTTTGACCTGCTTATAAACAAAAAAAAATCATATTTTTCGGGTTCAATGTTAGGTTGTAGCGAGTTCCTAGAACTTCATTTTTGCGGGCGTTACAATTAACATCATGAGAGGTCACTCAAGGTACTACGTTTATTATTACTTGAGGTTTTCTACACCCTATCACTAGACAAACCAAGAGAAATTAAATTTCCCTATCTTGCAAAGACTTCATGCCACTTGAAGTATTCAAAGACCACATTTTTTGCTCTTTCATTTAACACTTATCTTATAAATGGTTCTATTAGGTTTGGTTCATTTATTTGACTACCAATAAAAAAACATCACTCGATTATTAATTTGAATTATCTTAACATGAACACATTTTAAGTCATGATTTTTAAATGTGAAACTATGTTTACTCAATCACTTGTTCTTATGTGGATCAATTGACATCCATTTTCACATCATAAGAAATATTTATTAAGTTACGAATAATATCCACGGAACATAAAATTATTAGGTTGACATCATAAGGGTATGTTCTCAAAAAAGGCCCAAGTTCAAATATTCTTTTACAATTAAAAACTTAATAGTGCATTAATGCATGACCTAACTATCCCTATGGTCCCAACCATTTGTCATTATATTCCACTTGTAATGTTATTTATTCTCTAAAACAACCATGAGATTTCAACCTCAACATGTCATCTTGTATGCCACTAAAGCGATGTTGTGTCTTGCACTAAGGCATCTTACACATTTTCATACCCACGCAAATGCTCTAAATTAGGTTCCTAAGGAGGAACACACAAAAACATACGGTATCTCATAGTCTCTAGTACTATGAAAGATGTTTGTATCCATCATGACACAAGGTTTGCCAGAGAGGATAATTCCATTAAACAAAGGCAATTATTTCAAACCATATGTTTGTTTTATCGCTTCCTGCTTAAAATGAAAAACACACAAATGGTAAGTTGTTATTTTTATTTTAAGATTAAATGAGTTCCTAGGTCAATGCAACACAAGAAGATAGGTAAAAATCACACCATTTTAAATTATTACCAACAGTTTTATAGACACAATCACATCAAAAATTATGACAACACTAAACATTATAAATGACAAGGTTCCAGTTTCATCATCCTATATATATTTTGAAACAAAAATAAAAGATTCTTTGGAATTGTTTTTTCCAAAGCAACATGATACAATCAAATTCATTTACTTAACATAATTTACATGATTATGACTAAGAGTAACATTCATCAAACATGCAAAAGTATAACTACATATGAAATGGTAAATTTTTCTAATTCGCAACATTAACATATACATCATGGAAATAATAAAAATAATTTATCCTATTCATAACAATATCATTGAAATGCTTTAAAAATTTACATTTCCTTCAGAAAACATGTTAATAAAAGACACAAGTGCCATTTTACTACTCCTATTCTTTGGGTACCTGCAACCACCACAAGGTCAGTCCTAGAACTAGTATGGAAATACCCTATAATAAAGCATAAATCCACATATTCATCATTTCAAACAATTTTCAATTAAATAGAAGAGAGATGGGGAGATAGGGAGAGAGAATAAGACAAAGTTCGTTTATCATGAATTCACACTTTCACATTCATGTACACTTAACGTTTTTGTACTAGAGAGAGAGTAAGGATGAAAGAGAAAGTTAAGAGAAATTTTATTTTCCATCCATAATTTCATAACCATTTGCATTTCATGTCAATTTTCATTTCATTTCAAAAAAAAATACACTTCCCAATTCATTTACGTTTTCAAATCAGCCAAAGTATCATAGTCGTTTCTAGAGAGAGAAGAGGGTGGAGAGAGAAAAAACCATACATTTCAAATTCCATTCATAGAAAATAAAATATCGAATAATATATTGAGTAGCATTATGATAGTATTATGATGTCACACTCATGGTTAGAAGTCAAACGAGACTCTGAGAAGGAGATTCTAGCTAAAGTAGCAAGTTGAGAAAAAACACCAAAATATTAAGAGTGCTTACAAACCAGGTCTTAAATACTCTCGTTTTAAGTTTGATCACAAAGTTTGATGATTCCTATTTAATCCCCCATATATCAATAATTCATTGTATCTGAAGGAAGTGTATTATGGTGAGTAGAGATCAAGGTACAAGGGAAACTTCGGGGCTATTTATCGTAAATGTGTTAGAAACCTTTGTCACACATCGATCAGTGGGCCCCAAAACTCACTTGCAAAACTAGTTTCTAAGTAAAATTTCATTGAAATTAATTTGGGTTATGATTTTATTGTTGGAAGTGTAGAGCTAGGTTCTAGTGGTTTTCATTTTCGCTCAAACTAAGCGGTAACCGTATGCCGAAACCGATCATGTTTTATTAAAATGAGCATGTCACTACAAGTGACTGATATACTACATGGGATTAGAAATTCAACATGCAAGGGAAATAATTAAGTTGAAATGAATTTGTTAAGTTTCCCCATGTTATCCCACATTATTAGGGGTCTTGCAAGGATTTTTAGGTTTGTGGTATATTTGGGTAAGGCACTCCATGCACATAACTTTGAGGTTCATAATTTTTTATGTTTGACAGTTCCAAATGAAGTAAGGTTTTATCATTTGTTAGAGTTACATTTCCTAATAATTAACATTTAAGTTCTAAATGTAAGAAATGATGAAATCAGAATTTAGTAAGAGAGAAAAGGTAAAGTCCATACATATTTCACTTAAAACTTGTGATCACCGCATTCAATGATGTCGTGTAACTTGCCACATTCACCACACGCAAACCACAAGACCAAGCATGGTTAGCTCCAAAAAAAACTTACAAATTGACATATTGTCATCAAACTTACACGATGAGGTACAATGTCAACTTTGCATTTCCTTCTAATAGCCAAACCCGACACCAAGGCATACAATTGGTCCTTTGTGCTGCTAAGATGCTTCATTTGGATACAACCCAAGAGGAACTAGAAAATCAAAATGATTTATTTAAGAACCTTCCCTTGTCTTTTCTTGGAAGTTTCTAAATCATCTTAAACAAAGCCATTTGTGCATATCCCGCAGACAACACATTCTATGAGAGAACCTCTCTTAGACCCCTTTTACAAATATAGACCTTGAAAAATAACATTTCTTCTGTGCATTTTGGAAACCATTCGCATGCCTTCCGTGTGGTTCCTCTTTAGTGCGATGGGTGACCCAGCATGTCTCAAGGCCATTTAGCAACCATTTTTTATGGATCCTTCAAGCCATAAATTTCCTGAGACCACGTGCTGGCCAACTGTGTTGCCAAGCATCGATTATCGTAATATAGTGCAAGGATTAACAAACATTGGGTTTCACATAGAGCGAGAGTGTAAGAGGAAAGACATCCATGGAACAACAGGAAAGGGAACTTCGCATGTCTAAACCCAAGCAACAACTACTCGAAATAAAATAAAAAAGATCATGAAAAATGAATTGGTGGCTATAAAGGCCATAAAGCACGTAACACAGGTTCTCAGAAGCAGAAGAAGATAAATCATTAGAGATGTACATTATACCAAATGAGACATCTCATCCTCAATCTTCTTCTTCCCCTGGATATGAAAAATAACACAATGACAAGAAAAAGACAGAAAAATGAAACCCCTTAATGCGTGAAAAACATATCCATATCAGTTAATTTTTACTTGGTAAAATGAGGGGATATTTGGTTACAGATTTGTCTCTATGTGCAAGGCATATTCAACCCATAGTGGAGCTGATTTTTTTACGCATATTAGAAGAGGTCCACTTGGCACAGTTCCCCATCACGTTTTTTTATTAATTCTGAGATTCCAGAACCCTCCTTTACCATTGATAGTAAAGTAGATCTTGGAGTTTTGCGCTCTTTGCAACAGTCCAATAACTAGTAAATTTCCAACGTTAACTTGGGTTTTTTCCACGATTAACGCCTCAAAATCTCAAATAAAGTACTTATATTAATTATGCAAGTAAAATATAGGTATGCATGTCTTCTTAGGATTAGGATGAGTCACTCTCTACATGATGCAAGCTGACTCCTTCCAGTCACCCAATATCCCACACATCCCCATTATTTTTTATCGTTGCTTTTATTGTTTTTTTTGTTTGTTTGTTGGGCACTAAATAATGTAAACTGATGTTTGTTTCCTAAACAAAGAGGAAATGATGGAGAAATGGTAGGAAGGTCACGTACCACACAATAAGTGCATGGTTGATGAAGTAAAGAATGATCTCAATAAATATTTTGCATGATGGATTTGGGGATACTATACTATTTTGTTGGATTTAAAATATTAAAGAAGGAAAAACACTTGTCTTTCATTTAGATGAAGTATGCCAAGGACCTACTTAATAAGTATGGGATGACATATTGCAAGACAATGTCAAATCTAGTGGAATAAAGGCTACAACTTTCATGTTCCTAGGATTAACCTCAAGTTAATGAAACTCACTATGGGAAATTCGTTTGAAGTCTCATTTATTTGAATTACACCATGTAGGGAATTTTATTTGTTGTTAGTTATCATTCACGGTTCATATAGGAGATGAAGCACTATCATTAGTTAGCAGGAAAGATATCTCTGACGAACAATCTATTATGTTTTGGAATACAAAAAGAACACACAATTATTCTTACAAGGATATACCATGAAAAATCATAAATCAAATGTTTCTTCTTATTATTATTCACAGATATAAAGATATTTACTTATACAATATTTTGTTGACTAATTCCTTACAAGTGGAGGTACAGCTAGTAGGTGTGATATAGTTGTATGGAGGAAAATGTGAGAACCATGTGTATAATAATTCTAATATGAAATTAATTTAACATTTACATGGAATTTGACCTACCGTCCCTATTTCCATCACGTGCATCCTTTCCTCCTTGGCCATCACAATGATCACCTCTTATGAAATGTTTAAAACATAGATTCCTCTATATCCATTCATTCTCACTAGTGTTTCCATTGGCCATAATTTTTCCTGTTTACCAAGTACCAGAAAATTACTAGATCCAAGGAAGGAGAGATTGCTATCAATCAAATCATCGTCTAACTATATTTTTTCATCTCCATCAACTATATCATTGGCTTTGAATACTCTATCGCGATGGTAAGGAACTTCATTAGGCTTTACAAGGGAACTATTTTGATTGCCATCTTGTAGACACAAAATCATGCACATATTAGTATTTTACTATGTCGTCAATATGTTGTTTATATACATGGATCTTAGGTAAGACAATTATTCACTTGTGACACAATACTTTGTCCCTCCATTTTTTTTTAGTATTTCTATTGTGTTTCTCTCTCACATCTATCATTTTTTGGAACAAATCCTAGTTCTGGTCAAAAAACAACAAAACATCAAATTTAGTCACAACCATGGGGATCCTTATCTCTCTGTCTTTTCACATATGTCAGTATTTATCTGAGGATACCAACACCCATTTGGACACTAGATGTTAGGCATTTCTGGTCATTCTTGGAACTCTTTCCCTCTTAGTTATTTTATATTATTTTGACATTTGTGGTTGGACTTTCTAGTATTCCTTTCCCTATCCCAAGATCATAGTTGGACTTTTATGTCACTAGTGTTGACATTCAAACAATATTACACACACACACACACACACACACACACACACACACATTTTTGGTCACAACACACACACACACACAAGATCACATACTATCACTACATTACACACACACACAATATACATACTATTTTCATATCACACATCACACATTTACATATTTTCTAGCCATAGCTCGTTATATTGAAATCATTGGCACGATGGAAACCTAAAGACACAATTTAAACACATAATCTCAAATAAATACATGGCGTATAGAATGTAGTGTAGTGCTCGTTCATAAATTGACTCATAAGGTGACCACTGGGGTCCGTCTAAATTTACATATTGCATTTTCATTCCAATTTAATGTGTTTTTTTATCTTGTGCAAATAGATATGGTTTGTATTGTAGGCTACATGTTCCTTAGCAATCCAAGTATGAATGTCTGGAAATCAATAAGAAGTGATAGTGAAAGCGTAATGACACAGGAAATTGAATTTTTTGACCTTCTACATAGTGACCGACCCCCACCTGAACAATTGCTAGCACACGATTGACCCTTTCTAGCACTATGCCCTTTATTTTAAAGAGGAAGGTTGTCACATTGTTCCAACCTTATTCAGGGCCTTACATCACACTGATCGATTTCAGATTATACAAAATCAAGCTAAGTCATCTCTCTCTTCCATTTTCTCATAGTATTTCATTGTTTAAGAGCTTATCATATATATATCTATTGAATTTCATCATATATATTACTCTGTGATGAAATAAATTTATATTATTATTAAATTATTTGGTGAACCCACTTTTCTTCATGCTTTTTTCCTAGGATACCAAAAAACCTCATTTCTCCAAATAGGTCCCCATACCCTTAGCATCATATAACCAACACATGCGAGAACACAATCCTTGATGATGTTGTTGTGGAATCTAAATTGTGTGACTTTTACCAAAACCCTCAATGTGATGCTTACATCTACCGATCGCTTCTTGATTTCTAGAAATCCCATCTTTTTAAATTCCAAAAATCTAGGATTTGAATAATCTCTTCAGATTAAAATTTTACTCAGTGTTTCCCTTGTACTACCATGGTAACTGATGCTTTTTCACCATCTTCCACTCCTTCTATAATAAATTATAGTATTACCAGTTTATGATTGATTATGTTCTTATTTGTAATATGCTGGGTGCCAATACTTTTATTCCTATTATTGAAATTGTACAAATTCATGATGATAGTTCTAATAGTAGTTAGGATGAATGTAAATTTGTATCTCTTACTTCTCCTACTTCCGCAAGTGTTTCTCATGAATCCAGTGATAAATCTAATATTAGTTCTCCTACCACTTATTTTTATTTTGATGATAGTCTTGATGAGCTACTTTCTTGTGAAGATATATCTAATAGTGATGTAGACTATGCTTCTAATCATGAACATGTTAGTAATGATGATACTTATATTATGAATACTCAATGCGAGTTTACTACTCATCTTTCTTCTCTCTTTGAAGTTTTTACTCGTCATGATTCTACATCTATTATCATATTTTTTTATTTGAATTCTAGCATTCTTATATATATTCGATATTCCTCTCCTCTTCTCACACCTCCTTCCTTTACTTCTGTAATTGTTTCACATGATTATTCTTCTCATACTATTAGTAAACCTCTTATCACATCTCTTGATTCTACTTCTATGGTTTCCATCAATATTCAATGTTCCTCTCCTCCTCTTCCACCTCTTTTTCCTTATTCTATAGATGTTATTCATGTTTATTCCACTAATCCCACTAGTAAACATCTTATTATTTCTTCTGAATCTTCATCCTACATAGCCATAGTGCATTCATGGTATCCTCCTCCTTCCACATCAACTCCTTCTCGCATTTTGATGATCACTCACAATGGAAAGATCCAACCTCTCAATATACCTCTTACTTGACTTAGCATTCCTTCACATGATATCTTATCTCTGATGCATATTTATTGAACGTTGATATCTCGAGTTCATACACTTACTATTGAATGTAAATCCTATTATGCTTCCATTTAAAACAATTATTTTCATGCAAATCCCATTCCTACAAATATTAACAATTTTACTTTTTCGATAGACATCATCATTCCTAATTTCTCATATTTTGATGACACTATAAATCCTTGTCTACATCTTAAAAATTAGTGAGCTTTCATGTCTTCTTATTTTATTGATCGCTTATTACTCAAAGCATTATGCCCTAGCATTATTGATCATGCTCTTCAATGGTACACTGATTTTCTTTATGGTTCCATCAGAACATATTATGATATGAAAGATGTTTTTCTTAGAAAAATTATTTCTAATAGTGGTCCTAAATTCACATATGAACTCTTGCCTACTTTTCATCAAGGAATGAAAGAACCAATTATAGACTACATTTTATGATTTAATTATTTTATGCTTCATTAATATTTGAGCCTATGGATTTACCAAAGCAAGTTATATTTTTTCATAGCCTAATTCTTGTATTGAAACACAAACTCTTATATGATACATGTGAATATTTTATTCTCTTATGTTATAAAGCTATTGATTTATAACAAGATTTAATTGCCACACATGTTCTATCACCCTCTATTACATCTTATACTACTTATTCTACTACTTCATATACTACATATTCTCCTCTTCCATATTTTAATATTCCTTCAGGGTCACCATTTCCTCCTTTGTGTAAGTGTTATTCTTTTCCTCGATTATGTCGTCATACATCTAAGCCTTTCCAACATCCTACCCGTGACTCATTGTAATTATCACATAGTGTAAAACCTCATGATGTCTTTTGTACTTTACTTTATAAGAACTTAATCCAATTACCTTATAATGAACATTTTACTCCTTAGCTCTTATAATGCCACCATGAATACCCTTTTTGTAATTTCCACCACATAAATGGCTATCGTGATAATGAATGTTATGCTCTCCATGATTGCTTACAACAATTATAACACAAAGGTGTCACTAATTTCCACTCACCCTCTCCTAAGCTCTCACTTTCCCATATTCCGCATAAATGTGCTTCTACCTCTATTCATTTATCTCCTTCACCTCCATATAAAGTTGTCATATGTCCACCTCCTAAGGTTATCGTCCATCCCCGTCCTCCAACAACTCCACCTATGGTTACATAATCTCATTCTGCATAAATTGTTACATTGCCTCATTAACATCTTAAGCCTATTTATTCTACACTTTCTACTACCACATTTTATACTCTTGGTCTAATTCTATCAAGAATAAAATTTGGAACATGTTCTCACACTAATGCTACTCAACATGTTCCATCTATTCCTTAAAGACTGCCTAATCTATGGTAAATCCACTTCCCACTTCATTACTCTATGATGCACTCTTTTGTTATGGTTCACACTTGACTGTTGATGGAATACTACACACATGAAAATTTCCTTTCACATCTCATGCGTCATGCTTCATTCTAGATCTTTCTAGAGAACATGAACAAACCCATTTCTTGATGACACACTCTTATTGTATAGTTCATTCTTAACTACTAAGGGGGCATTTATAAATGAAGCTCATTCCCACACTAGGGGGAAACCAATCTTCTTCTCACCCCTTCATTATCCTATATCATATATCTCAACAATATTCAACTATCAACATCTCATTATTTCAATATTTTACACTATCGACACAACATTACCATTTCAACTACTCTATCATATTATGTCATATACATACAATTTTTTATTCATATCATTATAATAATCATTCACATAAAAATCATATTCAATCAAGTACATAGTTATTATTTCCACATAATCATGCACTTAAAATCGAATCAATCATTTTGACAATATATATAAAATCACATCATATACCAATGCACAGCAATAACACACATGATATCAATATCCATCTATATATGTATCTTGTCAAAAATCATAATTTGTAAAATTTAATCGATAGGGGGTTAGCCACCATGCATTGATACATCATATCCGACACATCACACGTCTTCATCACTATCACTATATAAAATAGTGAGATCTATAGAACTGGATGCTTCACTTCTCAATTTGCGCTATTGGTCATGGCATCTATATCTCTCTAACTATCTACTTATTATAGCCTCCTTGGCCGACTACTCCAAGAATCGACCTTGTAGCTCCACATATCTGGAAAACACATCTTGAGCCATCGCCCCTCCTCTTACAAACTATCTAGCTTACTTAGTCTCTACGCAACCCTCGTCACACTCACTCAATAACATAGTACATTTGGCTTCTGTTATATCAACTATCTCAAACAAATGGCACTATCACCTATAATCGCATCCACTCACTCTGGCATATCACCTCACACAAGCACATCTAATGACATGCTTTGGGTAAACGTCTGTAAAGATGAATAGAAAATCAACAACTAATATGTATAACTTACAAATTAAAACATTACTTACTATAGACATTTACAATATCCAACAACCAAGAAATATGAGATAGTTCACATATACAAATGACTAATACATTCACTCTGCTAGCACTGCTGAAAGGTACCTTCTGCTCTACTCCACCAACTGTCGCTCCACCAGCCGCATCTACCTCTACATGAAATAACAACCTTTGATTTACCTCCCACCATGCAGTATAAGCCTGCGTGGACCCCGTATCATCAATATTTATCATCTTTATATCTGCATGTGTCTTACCAAGAACATGATACACTATCTCTATTCTTGTTGGGCCTTGCCTTGTTCCTAGCCATGTGGATGCTCTCATAGATCTCAACCATATATATGGATCCGAGGGCACATCCTGGGACATTCCAAACTATCTAGATACATGCTCCTTGAAAAAAATTGTCATCCTTATGTTAGGAAATAAGTGATAAAATATGTGGAATAATCCCTCACAGAATCACAACAGTAGAAACTAATATGCAGAAATTATTATAGATCTCAAATAAAATTGCAGAATAAAATAACACAACACAAAGAGATAGTATTTAACGTGGTTCACCCAATTTGGGCTACGTCCTCCAAGAATCACTTGCTCATATTTTATTACAAGCCACCGCTCTCTCAATACAATACCCAGATCCGTTTGGAGCTATGCTCAACAAACTCTACAGAATTCATAGTCGAATTCAAATCACATCTACAATGTTTTTCATTATACCCTACAATATGCATAAAACCATATAAGTAGGCAACTTCTTAAGTAGTTTTACAATACCATGGGTATCAAAACCATGGGCCAAAATCAGCCCAAAAACTATGGGTCAAAAATCACCCATATGAGAAGAGAATGTTTCCTGATATGTCGAGTGCATTTTTTTGAGGCAAAAAAATAAAACTTACGCCCAAAAAAAAATATGGGGGCTGCGCCCCCAAACCCCTACTACCGGGGTCTGCCGCCCCCGGACCCCGGTGAGGATACATGAAAAGTGTACAGTACTCTTAGTGTACAGTCTTCAACACTTTCACACATGAAAACAGGCTCCACAACCTAACAATCTCCCACTTGGAGACTAGTTTTCCTCTGAGCAAGCTTCTCAACCCTTCACTAGTTTCTATGAAGACCAACCAAAGCTAAACACAGCTTCAATTTTTCCCTTGTGACCACCTTGGTCATCATGTCTGTAGGATTCTGACTGGTATTAATCTTCTCCAACTTCAACTTCTCTTCCTCCAAAGTTGACCTAATGAAATGGTACCTTAACTATATATGCTTTGTCCTAGAGTGGAAAGAAGAGTTCTTAGCTAGGTGTATAGCACTCTGACTATCACTATGCAACTTTCCTTCCTCCTGCTTATGCCCCAACTCCTCAAGTAATTGTTGTAACCAAATCATTTCCTTGCTTGCTTCTGTGGCAGCAACATACTCAGCCTCCATGGTTGACAAAGCCACCAACTTCTGTAGTCATGAAATCCAGTTTACTGTTGTTCCACCTATAGTGTAAACATAACCTGTTGTGCTCCTCCTGTTGTCTACATCTCTAGCCATATCTGAATCTACATAACCACACAAATTTGTGTTTGATCCACTTTAGCACAAAATTGTCCCCATGGTCCCTCTCAAATACCGAAGGATCCACTTTACTACCTACTAGTGATCTCTACCTGGATCACTCATAAATCTACTCACCGCTCCCATTGCATGGGCAATATCAGGCCTAGTGCACACCATGGCATACATCAAACTACCAACCACTGATGAGTAAGGTACCTTGGACATCTGGTTTCTCTCCTGCTCTGTCTTAGGACATTGTTCCTTTAATAACTTGAAGTGGCATGCCAAAGGAGTTCCAACCGATTTAGCATCCTGCATATTAAACCTCTCCAAGACCTTCTTAATGTACTCTTCCTGAGATAAAGTCAGCTTCTATTACTTCCTATCCCGAGATATCCTCATACCAAGGATTTGTTTGGCTACACCCAAATCCTTCATAGTAAAGGATTCACTTAGCTGCTTCTTGAGTACTTTTATTTCCTACATGTTTTTACCTGCAACCAACATGTCATCTACATACAGACACAGGATAATATAGCTGTCATCCTCAAATTTCTTTGTATACACGCAATGGTCAAAATGACATCTAATATAACATTGCTCCATCATGAAGCTATCAAATTTCTTATACCATTGACGTGGATCTTGTTTCAAGCCATACAAGCTCTTCTTCAGTTTACACACCATCTCCTCTTTACCTTTGACCTCATAGCCCTTTGGTTGCTACATATATAGTTCCTCCTCCAAATCACCATGGAGAAATGCAGTCTTTACATCAAGATGTTCTAAGTGCAAGTCTTCTGCTACAACTATTCCTAGAATAGTTCTAATATAAGTCATTTTTACTACAGGAGAAAAAATCTCATCAAAATCTATACCTTTTTCTGTGCAAACCCCTTGACCACCAACCGGGCCTTGTATCTTTTCTTGCCTCCTTCTTCCTCTTTGACTCTGAACACCCACTTGTTCTGTAATGCTCTTTTTCCTTCGGGTAGCTTCACCAAATCCTATGTCTGGTTCTCCATGAGAGCCTGATACTCCTCATCCATGGCTTGCTCCCACTTATTCCTGGCATCTACCTACATTGCTTCATCAAATCTCTCTAGCTCTCCACTATCAGTGAGTAATAAATAATAAAGAGAAGGAGAAAAATGTTCAGGTTCTCTTCTTACCCTAGAAGACCTCCTCAATATAGGATTTTGGGGTTCCTATTGAGGGGGTTCCTGAACTAATTCATGTGTCACTTTCCCATCCGGAAGATCCTCTACCGCTGCATATTCTTTCTTGGATTCTTCCCTATTTTCCTGCAACTACTACTTATACATGACTTTCTCATTAAATACCACATCCCTAGATCGAATGATTTTCTTGTCCTTAATACTCCAACATTTATATCCAAAGTCATCACCACCATAACCAATGAAAGTACATTTTTTTTGATTTAGCCTCTAGCTTGGTCCTATCATCCTTGTCTATATGAACAAATACCTCACATCCAAAGACTCTAAGAAATGAATAATCAACTTTCTTACCATACCAAGCCTCCTCAGGTATGCCTCCATCCAAGGCACTTGAGGGTCCTCTGTTTATCAAGTACATAGTTGTGCTCACTGCTTCTACCCAAAAAGAAAGAGGCAGTCCTGCATGTAACCTCATGCTCCTAGCACGTTCCATTATTGTTCTGTTCATCCTTTCTAATACCCCATTCTGTTGTGGAGTTCCTGGAACCATCTTTTGCCTGTGGATTCCATTCTTAGAACAGTAATCATCAAATTCATTACTGCAATACTCCCCTCCATTATCTGACCTAAGACATTTTAGCTTAAGACCTGTTTCATTCTCTACCAAGGCTTTCCATTTAACAAAAGTGTCAAATACATCAGATTTGTTTCTAATACAATAAACCCAAACTTTCCTTATTGCATCATCAATAAAAGTAACATAATAACTTGAACCCCCAAGAGATGATACCTGAGCTGGCCCCAAACACATCAGAATGCACCAGCTCTAACTTACTCTCTTTCTTTGTAGGTCTAGCCTTGAGAAACCTTACTCGTTTCTATTTCCCATATATGCAGTCCTTAAAGAACTCCAAACTTGTTTCTGTATATCTGAGCAAATCCTTCTTTATGATCTCCATGCCCTTATGGCTCATATGACTGAGCCTATAGTGCCACAATGTTGTATCTACTTTTGAAGCCACAAGATTACAAACATTAGTGCTATAAGTGGTTAAATATAAGGTTCCAACCTTCTTACCTCTTGCCACCACAAGAGTACCCTTGGTAACCTTCTAAGATTCCACTGTAAATATCACAGTACAACCATCACTTCCCAACTGCCCTGCCGATATCAAATTTCATCTTAATGTAGGCACATGTCTAACATCCTTCAATAGCCAATTATTCCCATTCTGCATCTTAACCTGAACAGAACCTTTTCCAATTATGCTGCAAGGCTCATCATCACCAATAAAAACATGCCCAAAATCTCCTTGAACATAATCAACAAAATAATGCCTATGTGGAGATGTAACGACCCAAAAATACCAACACAAGGACAACACAGTGAAATACAAGATAATTTTTTTTTTGACTTGCTTTGACACAACACGGCACAACATATCGTCACAAGGTTACAACCAACACCAGGAACCACTTGCTACGGGGGAGACCACAAGGTCAGCACGAGAACGTTCACACCTATCAAGGACAATGTACTCTTCTTTTGACAAGACAACATGGAAGTCCAATCCACATGACACACTCACAGCTATGGCATCCCATGAGGAATTTCTTGCTAAATTTTCTTGTTTACTAAAGTGTCTCTTAATTCTTAACTTACGTTCTTATACAGTTTCATGTAACGATTCACACAATTCTTTTCACAAGGGAGAACTTATTTCTTTTCAATAGTTGACTAAATAGCTTGAGGCCAAGCTTTCTAAACTGGGATCATCAATTTGATGTCCAAATCTTTCTTATTCATTTGATTTTAGAACATTTTCCATTTCTTACAAGGTTAATTAATCTTATTCAAGCCACTAACACATATTCCACACCTCTGTTGCACAGGTGAAGGCATAAGTTCCGATTGAGTGAAAAGTACTGCTTAGGGTTCATAACAATAGCCTTCTTGTTTTAGGATTAAATTTTGACCTTGCTTAAGAAATATCACCATGAATTAAGGCATGGGTTAACAGAATAGGACAACAGTATTTAGCTTCAGGGTCACATTGTTTACTATCAATCTTTCATTGAGGTTAAGATTTTATCGTGATTGGTTAAATGTTCTATCTAGACTTTACTTAATTAGGTTTGGCATAGGAGAACATTTTGAACGATAAAGAGAAATTTAAGGTTTTATTAATCACTTTCACTCCTACTTATTTAACCCTATCATTTTCTATAATCTAACCATTGATTTCACCAAGAGATCATTTAAGGTTTCACTGTAAAAGGATAGTTTTTATTGGTTTGGCTTGGGAAAGAAAAACAAGTAATCATATTTTGTTACAAAAGATAGATTCCTCTTGATTGTTCCAGGTCTCAAAGGTTTCAAGTGGGTCACATCTACATAAATATGTTCATATACATAAATTTTCATTTAACTTTTATCAGGATTATCCAGCTCACTTTATAGTGCTTACAAACTCATTGCTACTAAGCCTTAGGAGGATTTAGAACTCAACATTTTAACTCAAGAGAAAAGTTTAACAGTACTCGTTTGCAGAAACAAAACAAGGTTATATCAATTCATTCCAACATGATGCACAAATCAAAGGTACATACCATCTCTATTGAACCATGACTAGGGAGCAAGAGAGTAATAACATGGGACATGCCTCGCTACTATTCTAAGGATTAAAATTCACTAGAATATCCCATAACCAAGCGGTAATCAAAATTTCATCTTTCACATGAGAACCCAACAAGCCAAAGTTTCAACAGTTACAAAAACAATACTCTACAATACATTTACTAGGCACTAACCCTTCTTCTAAAATGTCTAAAGGCTCTTTCCAATTTTTATAACATAATACACATTCGTACAAAGGAACATCATAACCAAGATTGATGCAATAATCTACCAGTCTTTCCATCATCTAACCACATAAGCCATCTGCAACAATTAATAACCTGAGTCAGTTTGTGAGAACTGAGCAAGATAAGACTATACATAGCAACAATAAGCTACAAGCTAACAATACCATGAAAGGAAACATTCTATTTCAGGAAATGGATCAAAGTACTAATCTCCAACAACCTTTGAAACAAGATATAATTTTCAACATATCAACCAAGAAGAAAACCATAAGTTTTAGTTATGAAAAATACCTCTAAAACTACAAAAGTTTGACAACCAAATACACAAGACTATGAAATTTAAATGATTAGACACAAGAGTTGAGAGTATAAGGATTTCAATCATGTAATCCCGTAGATTACGTGATTGAAATCTAAAGTGTAACCCATCAATCCACATTCTCAAGGTGAAGTCAAAAGATAAAAACCTGGCCCGATCTTAGCTGCCAAAAAGAATATAGTTTTGGAATCGTTCCGTAGGGACATAGGCCTAATAGGCTATAAACGAACAACGAGGGTAAAAACAAAGTTCCATCATGTAATCAAAAAGGTTTAAAGGATGAAAAATCTTATATTCAAACCCACAACCATTATATCTTAGGTAATAAGTGACTTCATAGCTAATAAGGATGAGTGGAAGGACGGTAAGAATGTCCGGAATAGGTATTGCCTAACAGCTTACCTACTGAACATAACTAGGGCCGGAATAGCAACAAGCCTCATTAATACCCAAGTTGAGTAGGCAGTGTAGCATTCTAAACACATGCTTGCAATTTTCATAATACCTTAGATTTATAATCCTCACGTTTTAGAGGAGCATAGCCATGAATCTAAACTTGGTTGAAATTTTCTGACATCAACTCACTTCCTAATATCATAAACGATGTATACAAAGGAAAAGGTCTCTCAACTCTCCTTAATTTACATCTCATCACTAAGTTTATAGTAACCTATGTAGAGATTAAACACATAATATACCATTGAAGATAGATATCCTCCAATAACGAACTTCAATAACGATGTAATTACAATTATTACGCTCGACACATAAACAACTATTCCATAGCTTCTTTTCCCTTTTTGACAACAGAATATATTCACGACCTTCCATCACAATCATTCTAAATTTGCAATGAAAGGTCACTCATCAGGAAGGAAGTACAAAACAAGTTTGACTAAATTAAGGAACTTTATGTTACCTTAGGCAATTGATGAAAACCTTAACTTTCACGAACCATGAAAGATATTACCCTACTCCATCGAGGCATTATGTCTATACATGATTAAATCGATCACACAAGGAATCATCAACATACCATATCTCAACACCATAAAGGTCATTAATTTTATCAAATTTTACTCATAGAAAGAGTAGGATCAAAATGGGGTTCTATCAATAATTTATGCCCTTCTATCAACCCAGGACATATTTTAGGCCCAAAACTTCCTTCTTAACAAGCATATATATTGAACTTCTAATTTTCAAAAGCCCTAATAATTTACACAATACATGAAGTGCAAACTCACGCTTATCATAAAAATAATAATAATAATTTAACTGTATGTTTTCCTCTAGGGCAACAACATAACAGGAAACCAATACTAGTCAACGTTACAACGTTCTAGGGTGATTACATACCCAGGTTCACAAAAGAAACAACGAAATTTTTGCAGAAGGAAGTAACTTTAAAATTATATATATATATATATATATATATATATATATATATATATATATCATATGATCGATCAAAGCATATACTGAGAACCTTTGTTTGTTTTATATATAAAAAAAATGGGTTGATCACGTCAACAAGAACAACCAACAGAGGCAAATCCAGAAGTAACAACTGTTAACCATGTACTAAATGCAAATCCACAAAATCACGGATTTAAACCAATTTCTAGAAAGAAAAAGTTTCATTTCAAGAGGTTTATTAGATGCTAGCATACTATGTATATGGTTCGTCTATCTTGCCTGTTTTAACACATCCACCAGTCGTGTACATCCAGCAAGGTCTGCTACAGCCACACACCCTTCGCTTTATCCTTTGTTCCATTGGTCTTTTCTTGCAATATACCACACCAGGATTCCCTTTTGAAGGCACGACTAGAAGGATGCAATAGGTGGCTATCCAAACACTAGATTGCTTCCATGCATAGACTTTGTTGCCTGTAACTACAAGCTCTACATACCACATAACTGACATCATCTGCCACAGAACAAAACCCCCTGTCTCGGCATCCTTGGAAGGATTCTTAGTCTTTGTTATTTGGTGGCTGTCTCATACTCTGAAGTTAGCATCTTCACTCAACCCATTGCATAAGAATTCCAAAACGAGCTCTCTATCCTCGCTCCTGATGTTGCTATGTACTGCTGTAAAAATATACTATGCAGAGGATGCTTCCTTAAATCTTCTTATTCATGTGCTTCTCTAGGATCAGGCTCCAAATTCAGGGGATGTGAACTCGAATAAAACAAATACCATGCCGTTAATGAAAGCTAAGTGATTGCACTTGATCCGTATATGTTGAAATGTCCCCTGATGTAACCCAACATTCCAGACATGCATAGCTTAGATAAAAGACCAAACCCCTCATAGAATGTAAGCCTGCAACTGGAGGATAAGCAGGTCGTAGAAACAAGAAAAGACATGCACACCAGTCCTCTCCTTCTTCACGGACACACTTGAATCTTCCCGTCTCAGGCATAGCTAAAAAAAAAAACAACTTCGAACACA